>JAOTQR010053147.1:22048-48982 GCA_025774065.1 Solanum ossicruentum
CCTTACCGGCACCACCGACCACCAAAAATTTACAGCAAATGTCAACGATGCTTTGGCGATAGGACACTTGGGGTATGTAACTCTAGGCGTCTCTACCCCCTGAGTGGCTATTCGCTATGCAATCCATCCCAACAGTGCAGCCCTATATGATGAATCAGACATATGCACCACATCCATAATCTGCACGTGTATATCCATTAACTTGGCATCGGGAGGAGCTTGGTAATCTGGCCCAAATAGGAGCCAGTTGATGGTGGTTTCTGAGATATTCACTCGTGTACCACGCACCTTTACATGTGATCATGGGGACCTTGTAAGGCTGACCTATCTCTTCACCTTTCTTAACTTGGTACCCTCTACAGAGTTCAATAAACTAGTGGCATGCTTAGAATAGAACTCTTCAATGATGGTGGGCCTATAGTACCTAGGTGGTTGCGCCATCCAACCAAACTTATATGAGTTAAAAGTATCTCTGATATCCGTAACTCTGTCAGGTTGGTCAGTGACGATCAAAACTTCCAGAATGATCGGCCATTGTTTAAACCCTCCAGAACCTTTTCTGTCTTTTAGTGTAGATATCCTTAGCTATTGGAACTGTCCACTGGCCCCTCAGAAAGACAATAAGTGCCCTAGCAGTTTTGGTGCCTATTATTTGGGAGACTGCAAAATGAATGGCCTCATCATCACTGTCCCAGAGTTCGACCTCATTTGCCTGCTCCTCATTATCGTGACTCTCAGCCCCCAAAGTTTTCCCCTACTCATCCTTGACCGAAGTGTTCTCCTCCTGTTATGGGGCATCTACCTAGTCGTCAACTCCCATGAAAGGAACCCCCACTTCATACTGTGGAGCTCTGTGATGGCCTGATGCACGGGCAGACATAGTATAAGGAAAGTGAGGGGAGACATTGCCTATACAAAACTTCAAACCCACTGGATGAGTCATCTCCTGAGTCATTCCAAGCTAGATTGCTAGATAGTACGGTTGGGGAGTCATGGAGGAGTGACATAGGCTCGTCCCTATTACTGCATCTGACCTAGCTATGGTGTGGACCCATAGTATCAGCAAATGCCACAAAAGGAATGCACTTCTTTATAAATTGTTGAACATGCAAGTTGACACACTAATGGATACTCAAACTTCCCCTGTGCCATAAAAGTGATAATAACACTTAAGAATAGTATCACCGAGTCTATCATAGGCCCCTTGCACTTAAGAACATATATGAATTAAAAATAAAAATCAACCTAAGCAATATAAAATGGGTAGTACAGTGACAAGTGGACCCTTCACAGCCCATGTCATAAGCCACGGTCCCTGAAAGGGGTCCTTTGGAGGGACTTGGGTTGTGGTGTTGACTAACGGCTTATCATGGGTCGTTACATAGTCCATGAAACATGACATAGGCTGTCGTCCAGCCACTCTTTGCCCTATTTTTGGCTCATCATGCTTATACACACAAGTTAAAGCAATTTCACCCCACTAAATCACGATTCAATCAACACAATAGCTTATACAAGTCAATTTCCCCAAAAATTATGCAACATCTCACCCAAACTCATCACTTTCAAAGTTAAGACCTTGAGAACTCAATAATTGTGGTTTTCACCACCTCATTCATACCCAACATGAAAAATGTAAATTATGATGCTTTAAATCAAGAAAGAACTAATCTTTGACAATGATCTACACATGCAAGCACCAAAATCAACATTAGAAAATAGAGAATTTAGTTCTGACTTGATAAATAATAATGAAGAAGAAGACTTGCTTTGAAAACTTGAGACCCACACTTAGATTAAGCTATGAATCATGTGACTAACTCATAAATCGTCATAAATAAGATAGTAATTTGTTGGGGTTTTAAGAAAGAAAGTGAGAAAAAGGGAAAGGGAGCCGTGAGAGTATAGAGAGAATGGGATATCTTGAAGTGGGTTGGTCGGACCAAGAAGGGTATTTAAAATACCTTGGTCGACATTTGACCAGTCAATGATTTGCCACATAGATTGCCTCACGGCCTGTGACAAATGTCACGGTCCTTTTAGACCATTTGTCCCACTTGCTTTAAAGAAATTACTATTTATCTAGCCCCTTTGTCATGGATGCCTCCTTCACATCCAACCTCATGGGTCATGACACTTTTCCCAGCCTATTTCGGCATTTGTCTCCCCACACTTGAATGCAATTTTCAACCAACCCCTTTAAGTTGTGCACGCAGAAGCTAGATGGCTTATTATACTAGCCGTAATATGTTGAGCGGTCTCTATGGACCGTCCATGTCACCCCACTTAGCCGATTTTGCAAATAAATGCCTTGTACCATGCATGCATTCCAAATGGCCCACCACACGATCCATCTCACATGAAACATCCCGTGTGGAGGCATGTGGCACCTTACTTGCCAAATTTGAACTTTTTTGGTCTCCAGTCGCACCTTCCACTTTGTGCGGGCTTTCTATCTGCAAAATGCCACCTACAATCACTTGGAAACACACATCAAAAACAAGAACATGCATGACATATAAATTAATGATTTTTTTAGATATACAATTGTACAATAAATGGGTTGCCTCCTATGAAGCGACTGATTTAATGTTGTGGCACAATGCACAATCTTTGACTACTTAGACTTCATCAAGGAACAAGACCTCAATCATTGCAGCTTCTTCTGTTGCACCAAAGTATTGCTTCACTCTCTGCCCGTTCACCTTGAACCAACACCTATTTTCTACTTCTAGCTTAATTGCACCATAGGTAAACACCTGGCTAAATGTGTATGGTGACGTGAGCTTACTTAGGAAGGGTCTCAACCTAGAGTTGTATAGTAATACCTTATCACCAACACTAAAGATCCATTGGGAAATATTCTTGTCATGTTGGACCTTCATCCTCTGTTTATACAGTATTGCACTCTCATATGTGTGGATGTGAAACTCATCCAACTCATTGAGCTGGTCAAGTCTCAAGTCAGCAGCCTCCTCCCAATTCATGTTGAGCTTCTTCAAAGCCCAGAATGCCTTGTTCTCCAATTCCATAGGAAGATTATAGGCTTTACCAAACACCAACTGATATGGGGACATACCAATGGATGTCTTGTAAGTCATCCTGTAGGCCCAAAGTGCATCATCTAACTTCCCCGCCCAATTCGTCCGGGTAGCATTGATAGACTTGGTCAAGATTTTCTTGATCTCTCTGTTTGACACTTCAACTTGTTCGCTAGTCTGCGAGTGATAAGGTGTAGCAACCTTCTGCTATCATATGCCATATTTTGCTAGCACTGCACAGAAAACCTTGTTACAAGAGTGAGAACACCTATCGCTGATGATAGTTCTAGGTGTCCAAAATTTGGAAAAGATATTCTGCCTCAGAAATTAGACAACACTCTTGCTCTTATTGATTGTCAATGCAACCGCCTCCACCCATTTGGAGACATAGTCCACTACCACCAAGATGTACTTCATTCCATACGAACTCACAAATGGGCCCATGAAGTCGAAGCCCCAGACGTAAAAAATTTCTACCTGAAAATTAGGTTCATGGGCAGCTCTTGGTGCTTCGAGATGTTTCCCTATCGCTAGCATTGGTCATACCCAAGCACCAAGTCATAGGCATCTTTATAGATTTTGGTCCAATAACACCTACATAGGAGAATCATCTTCACTGTTCTGGCCCTACCATGAAGACCCCCCCAATGCAGATGAGTGATAGATCTCCATGATACTCAACATCTCTGCTTCTGCAATGCACAGCCTGATAACCCCATCAGCATATGTTCTGAACAAGTACAGGTCATCCCAGAAGTACCTACGCACATCAAAAAGAAACATTTTTCTTTGGTGAGGGTTAAGGCCCTCTGGAATAATATGGCTTACTAGAAAGTTAGCAATTTGCACTAAATGATGTCAAAAGAAGCTGCTAATACTTGTTCATCGGGAAAGAAATCATCAACTTTCAACCAATCCTTCAGTCTTGACTCATCTTCCAATCTAGACAAATGGTCTGCTACTTGGTTCTCGTATCCTTTTCTATATAGGACCTCAAAGTCAAACTCCTACAGCAGGAGAACTCATCTGATCAATTGTGACTTAGCATCTTTCTTTGCCATGAGGAATCTCAAGGCCGCATGGTCGATGTGCACTATTGATTTGGTGCCCAATAAGTATGCCCCTCAGTTATTGTATAATTCTTTTGATCATCATTCAGGGTCTTGCTGGCATAGTATATGGGATGGAAAATCTTGTTACGCTTCTGTCCGAGCACAACACCCACAATAATTCTGCTTGCATTGCACACCAACTCAAATAGGGAAGTCCAGTCAGATGCAACTACCAGGGGAGCAGAAATCAGCTTTTTCTTCAAGGTCTCAAAGGCATGTCTACAGTTATCATCAAAATGAAACCTTGTATCCTTCTCCAATAGCTTGCACAAAGTATATGTAATCTTGGAGAAGTCTTTGATAAATCAATGACAGAAACCTGTATGCCCAACGAAACTCTGGACCCCCTTCACAGACATGGGAGGTGGCAGTTTCTCAATCACCTCGATCTTCGCCTTATCCACATCTATGCCTTTTTCAGAAATCTTATGGCCAAGAACTATCCACTTTTTAACCATGAAATGGAATTTCTTCCAATTTAGCACCAAGTTAGCCTCCTCACAATGTTGTAGTGCCCTATGAAGATTCAATAGACATGTATCAAAGGAGTCACCCACTACAGAGAAGTCATCCATAAATACCTCGAGGGTGTCTTCAACCATGTCAGATAAGATCGATATTATACATCGCTGGAAGGTCGGTGGAGCATTGTATAGCCCGAAGCACATTCATCTAAAAGCAAAATTCCCATATCGGTAGGTGAAAGCAGTCTTCTCCTGATCCTTTGGGGCTATGGGTATTTGATTGTAGCCCGAGTACCCGTCTAAG
Organism: Solanum ossicruentum; assembly: GCA_025774065.1. Classification (NCBI taxonomy): domain Eukaryota; kingdom Viridiplantae; phylum Streptophyta; class Magnoliopsida; order Solanales; family Solanaceae; genus Solanum; species Solanum ossicruentum. The sequence continues at coordinate 26,970 of JAOTQR010053147.1, forward strand.
AAGTAGTACCACCCTCAACTTGCCAACCTGTCTAACATCTAGTCCATGAACTGCATGGGGAAATGGTCCTTCAAGGTCCATTTATTTAGCTTCCGGTAGTCCAGGCGCACTCCCCATCTTGTCACAAGTCTCAAATGGTCCAGCTCATTTTTATTATTAGCAACCACTGTCATGCTCCCTTTCTTTGGGACATACTGCATTGGACTAACCCACTTGATGTCAGAAATGGGTTATATCATCCCAGCATCTAACCACTTGATGATCTCCTTTTTCACCACTCTTACATAAGTAGGTTTAGCTTGCGTTGATGCTCAATATGGGGCACACAGTTATCCTCCAATTTTATCTTGTGTGTGCGTGTCCCTAGAGCAATCCTATGATATCTGTAATTATCCAACCAATAGCTCGCTTGAACTTTTGGAGGACCAGCAGCAATGCCTCCACCTAGTTTTCATAATAATTTGCCGCTACAATCACAGGAAGAGTGTTGTCAGTGCGCAAAAATACATACCTAAGGTGTTGGTCCTTGAGCTCCATGTTGGAGGCTCCTCTATGGATGGTTTAGCTAATGGTGTAGACCTATTCTACAAGTCTAAGTCCAAATTTCTAGGGATGAATGAATTGGTTCCCCTACCTTGCAATGCATTCACAGTGGTCGTATACCCACTAATACCATCATATGGGAAGTTTATCAACACTGCTGCTAACATGTCGACACTCATTATTTCCTCTAGTAGGATCTCAGAAAGGCAATCATCTTCAACATCTAGGATCGACATCATAACCATGTCTTTAGGTCTCTTCATTGCAGCACACACATTGAACTTCACCTCTTCGGTGTTAAGTCTGAACGTCAACTTCTCTCGCTCTACATCTATCAATGCCCTGGTAGTAGCCAAAAATGGTCTCCTAAGGATGATGGAAACCTCAAAGTCCACTTGGCAGTCCATAATAATAAATTCCATAGGAAATATGAATCGACCCACACAGACCAGCACACACATAGAATCCCCATAGGCTACTTCACCGATCTATCTTCCATAAGGAGCTGCATTGTAGTAGGTACAGGGGATCCTAAGCCTAGCTGCCTATAATCTGCCAGCGGCATCAAGTCGATGTTGACACCCATATCACAGAGAGCTCTTGTGAAATCAAATTCCCTAATGGTACACGAGTTGTGAAAACTCTCGGATCTTCCTTCTTTTCAAAAAGAGATCTTACGGCAATGGCACTACAGTGATAGAGATTGTTGGCTCAATAATTGTTGTCCTCTTCTAAGTCACTAAGTCTTTCATGAACTTAAAGTAGCCCGGCATCTGCTCAAGTGCCTCCACTAGAGGAGTGTTCACTGAAATCGTTTTTAGCGTGGACAAAAATTCTGAAACTTACCATCTTCAAGCTTCTTCTGCAACCTTTGTGGGAATGGTAGCGGCGGCTTAGGAATGGCTAGCAGAGGTTGTGTCACTGCTGGTGTCACCTTAGGCTTTTTAGTAACCTCAAGCTCTGCTGGTGTCATGTCTACTTCTTCACTCAAATCATTAATATGCACCTCCATGGGGTTAGGCATTTTGCCTTTAGCTACATCCAAACCTGCATTACTGGTTATAACAAGGTCAGAGAGTACCTTATCATTCCTCATGGTTACTGCCATGCAATGACCATTATTTTTTGGGTTTTGAATAGTGTCGCTTGAAAGTGACCCAACTTTCTCTGATTCATGACTGCTGACAATTGCCCCATCTGCTGGTCTAATTGCTTGATCAAGGAGGAATGCGAGTTCACCAACTGTCGAACATTGGACATCTCCCCTTTATATCTTTTATCCCTACCTTAGTGGACTCAACTTTGTCAAGAATCTTTGCCATTATCTCTTCTAATTTAGAGGTTCCACCACCCTCATTCTGATACTCATGGTTCCTATAGCCATCTCTTTTCTAATAGTTTCCTTGATAGTTCTAATCACGACCATAGTTCCAACCTTGGTTACTAGCATTGAATGCCCGGTTACCCCATGGCTGCCTAAGAAGTTTGCTCCTCATCATAATTATACCCTTGATCATCGTACCTAGGAATTGTGTCTACAACTTTTACCTTCTCTGTGCCTCCATCTAAGAACTTCTTTGACAGCAAGTCTAGTTAGGTCTTCATGTGGGCCATGTCTTGATCCTGTTCCTTCTCCTTTTGTCGTTGTCTACAGTCATCTCAAAGACGAGCCCCAAACAGTCTCCATCTCTAGTATACCATGCCTTATTGTTCCTGGCTACCTGATCTAAGATCACCACTATGTCTGGGAAAGTTCTAGACATGTATGATCCCCCACAAGCAGTATTGATTATCAACTTTGGCACAAAGTTGTAGGACTTGTAGAAGACTACCCTCAAATGCTCTTCTATGAGGAGATGATCGCGGCACTGCTTAAGCTTCTACGTGAATCTCTCCCAAGTCTCATGTAGTGCTTCATTTGGCAGTTTCTTGTGAGACACAATGTCATCTGTGATTTTCAATTGTCTTAATACGGGGAAGAACCTCTACAAGAATGCCTCCTTTAACTCTCCCCAAGTGTGGATGGAATTATGTGGGAGCTTGTTCAGCCACTTAGTTGCTGCACCAGAAAGAGACAATGGGAATAAACGCAACCTAATTGCCTACTGACTGACCTCAGGAATCTCAAATGATTGGCCTATTGCCAGAAAGTTTAGGACATGTTGATTTGCATCCTCAGTTGCTGCTCCACTGAACAACCCTTTCAACTGTAGCATCTGCAGCATAGTGCTAGTGATAGTAAACTTCACACCTGCGGGTAGTAGGGGAAGTGCAATTTCTCCAGTAGTTGCGAACCCTCATCATCATCATTAACTACTTGGGGCGACCGAGGCACTTGGGGTCTAACATTGGGCAGTGACACCTGTCTAAATGGTACTGCCAATGGTACCTCATTGCCATCATTGGCATCGTCACCCAAACATTCATTTCCCCTACCTGCATGGTTCACAACCAACTTTCTCAGTCTAGCTGCTTCATGTTCTTGGGCATTCATTCTACGGATTGATTTAGTAAGCTCGGGGTCATAGGGAACATGTGTTTCACCCTTGCTTCGGGAGTTTGGAATGCAACGCAGGCTCCTTACAAAGAAACAAAAACAAGAAACAAAAAGTAAAATTAGGTACTTGTATTACAAACTTAAAATAGAAACTAATAGACTATTACTTCGTCGTATTCCCCAACAACAATGCCGAAATTTGATATGCCCAAATTTACACTCCAAAAGGAATAGTAAAGTAGTCATTGATCAAATATAGAAAACTCAACTAGAGTTGAGGTTGATCCCACAGGGAATGCGTGAGAATATATCTATTAGCACCATTTTCAGCTGTAATATCTATTCTCGAAACAAAAGTGCATAAAGTAAATGAAGGATTTTAGTTTTTCAAACTAAGTTATTAAAATAAAGCAGTAAATGAGTACAAGAACTACCAGATTTCATACAATATATATGCGAAGCTAGGATTGTGTTCCCCATGACATCTAAAGTTATAGCCAAATGTAGTGGTAAACTCATTCATGATTACATATATAAGATCTAACAAGTTATGTAACATCTAATTCACCTCTTGGTCCTTCTTAGATGCATATCGTTCATCACCCTTCGATCTCAGAATGTATACGTACTAACTATTGTTGTTAATCTCAGAATACTCTCACCTTTTAGTCTCGAGTACTTAGACTAGGTTAAAAAACCTAATGTATCGACTCATCAAGGAAGAAAATAATGACAAAGATTACTACGATATATACATTAAACAATCTCGAGATTTACCCAATATTCACCAATTTTAGTGATTTGTCATGGATCCCACAAACCTAGTTATAGGTCTAGCCTAGCATATTCAAGAAAGAAAACCCACAATGATACAAAGAATTCATAATAAATGACTTACTATTGAAGAATCAATGAATCCATGAGTTACAATCTTGAACTAGATAAGCAAAATCCCAAAATCTTGTGAAATCTACCCGAAAATAGTGTTTTACAATATTTTCTATCTTTAGCCATCCATGACTAAGTCAAAATGAAATAAAATAACTATTAATATATAAATAAAACCTAATCCAAATTAAAGTGGAAAATCCCATCGACATGGCAACGGGACATAAAATGGCTCATATGCTGTTGAACGGACCTTGTAACGGTCCGTTTGGTCATACTTGGCCTCCAAAACTTGCTTTCCTATGTCACTCGTCAACGGAAAGGTCAACAACCAGCATGGGGATTAATGTTCCGTTTCACGGACCATCTACCTTGCCTTCAACTTTTTCACTCCATTCATCCTCATGCCCTCATGTCACGTACCGTGGTTAGTCACACGACCTATGACACACTCCATCCGGCTCCAGTTAGTCCATTTTGCTTGATTTTCAATGGTGATGCCTTCACGTCACTTTGACAGTAGGTTGCACGACTCGTCTCGCCTCCCATGGCCTGTGTGACATACCGTAGGACCTGCCTTGGTTCTTTTTGCACTGCTATGTCATTCCACATGGCCAAGTGTGAGGCCCCGAAGTACCTCATGACTCATGGTCAGTCACACGAGCTTTGGAGGTCCACGTGGACCTTCACTTGGCCTTAATTCTTCTCTAGTTGTCCGGGCTACTTCTGAATACCCATACTTTGGCCCCTTTACGTTCATTTTACTCTGGTTTGTCCCTTTATCATGCCTCACTACTGTTTCCTCAAAAGCAACAAAAAATGAATATCATAATAACAAAATTGCTTGAGGATGTGCAAAATTCCTTTGTTTAAAGCGTTAAAAGAGTCATATTCTATGACTCATCATCTCATTCTCCCAAGTGGACTCCTCAAATAGACAATTCTTCCACTAGACCTTCACTGATGTAATCTCTTTTGATCTCAACTTACAGACCTCCCAATATAGGATAGCTATGGGCTCTTCCTCACAAGACAGGTTCTCATCGAGTAGGATCGAATGATATGAGGGTGAAATAAGGCTAAGTATAGGCATTTTCATGCATGGGAGCACTTATATCCAAGACCCAAAGTCCTTGGACTGGACAAGAAAAATAGTGCACAAAATACATTGTGGCGTAGATTGTCTTTGGAAATTGCATTTTTGTGATTTTCAAATTTTTCTATGGCTGCTCTTAAGTCGGAGTTAGATCCATTTTCCACCCAATTTGACCCCATGAACAAGAATATGGAGTTGTATTTTCGATATCATGCATGGATTTTGAGATATATGGAAATTATGATTCTGGGCACTTCCGAGGTACATTTTTGGACACTTTTTGGGGTCGTTTCAATATCTCCCCCTTAGGAACATTCGTCCCCGAATGTCAAAGATACGTACATAAGAAGAGTATTTATAAAGAGATCAAATCAAACAAAAATGCATGAATATACACAAACATCATTTTAAAATTTCAACATAAGTGTAAAATCATCGCGAACTCGACAATATAAATATGAATGCATGCAAATGACTTAGGGGCTGGAACATGAGACATGAATCACATGGAAGACTTAGAATTAGTACCTTAGGCTTGAGTAGGATGGAAACAACGGTATTACTTTTGCATATCTGCTTCGGCCTCCTAAGTAGCACTTTCGACTTGTTGATTCCTCCAAAGGACCATAATGAAAGCAACATCCTTGTTCCTCAACCTCTTCACTTTCCTATCCAAGATCTCCACTACAACTCCTTCATATGTCAAGTTGTCTTCAACTAGCCCCATAGCATCAAGAGGCACAATAGCATTAGGATCACCTAGACACTTCCTCAACATAGACATATGAAAGACCGAATGAACCAATTCCATTTCTCTAGGCAAGTCTAACTCGTAGGCCACCTTACCAATCCTTCTCATCACCCTATAAGGACCCACATATCTGGAGGTTAACTTGCCCTTCTTACAAAAACGGATCACACCTTTCATGGGTGACACCTTCAAATAAACCCAATCACCAACCTTGAATTCAAGATCCTTTCTCCCCACATCGGCATAAGACTTTTGGCAACTTTGGGCTCTTTTCAACCTTTCTCTAGTCATCCTTACCTTATGCATAGAATCTATAACCAGATCTGGACCTAATAAGGCCACCTCTCAAACCTTAAACCACCCAAAGCATCCATAACTAGATCCGGACCCAATAAGGCCACCTCTCAAACCTCAAACCACCCAATCGGTAATCTACAACTTCTAGCATAGAGAACCTTAAAAGGAGTCATACCAACACTAGAATGATAGCTATTGATATATGCAAACTCAATCAATGGAACATGATCATCCCAACTACCCTTAAGCTCCAATACACAAGCCTTAAGCATGTCCTCAAGCATTTGGATAGTTCTTTTGGCTTGGATATCTATTTGAGGGTGAAGGGTCATACTAAGCTTTACCTTGTTTCCAAGACCTCTTTGGAATGACCTAAAAATGTAAAGTGAATTATGCACCACGATACAATATGATGGACAAAGGAAGCCCATGCAACCTCACCAAGTCACGAATGTACAACCTAGCCTAATCTTCAACCCTATATATAGTCTTAACTGGTAGAAAGTGAGCCGATTTCATCATCCTATCAACGACAACCAATATGGGATAAAAACCCTTTCTAGTCTTAGGCAACCTAACTACAAAATCCATATTAATCTCTTCCTATTTCCAAGTATGAACCTATATGTCTTGGGTCAAGCCACCTGACCTTTGATGTTCGGCCTTGACTTGTTGGCAAATATGGCAACCGGAAACAAATTTGGCAATGTCCCTCTTCATGCCTCCTCACTAATACACCTCTCTCAAATCCCTATGCATCTTAGTACACTCGGGGTGAATAGAATAAGAAGAACCATGAGCCGCATCAAGAATCTTTTCCTTCAAGCTATCAGTACAAGGAACATACAACCTACCTTGGTACCTAAGGGCACCATCTCCCTCTTTGGAGAAAACCTCCACCTTACCATTTTTTACCTATGCCTTCGATTCCAACAAAGCGGGTCAAGATCCTGCTTAGCTTTTACCTCCTCATTCAATGAAGATTTAGAACTATCCACAACAACAACATTCCCATTATCAATTTATTCCAACCTAACCCCCAATTAGCCAAGCGATGGACCTCTTTAGCCACCTCTATGCCACCATCATCAACATGAGCTAGGCTACCCATAGACACTCTACTCAAAGCATCTGCCACCACATTATCCTTACTGGTATGATAATGCACACTCATATCATAATCCTTAAGAAGTTCTAATCACCTTCTTTGCCTCAGGTTGAGATGCATTTGAGTGAAGACATATTGGAGGCTCTTATGATCGGTGAACACATCAACATGCACCCTATACAAACAATGGTGCCATATCTTTAATGCAAATACCACATGGCTAATTCAAGGTTATGAGTAGGATAAGTCTTTTCATGCACTCTGAGTTGTCTAGAAGCATAGGCTATCACCTTACCATTTTGCATTAAAACACAACCCAAACCAATTATAGAAGCATCACAATACACAACAAACCCTTCTAGCCCATCTAGTAGTTAGAATATAGGAGCAGGCACAAGTTTATCCTTCAATGTTTGGAAGCTCCTTTCACACTCATCTGTCCACACAAACTTAGTCTTCTTTTGAGTCAATTTTGTCATAGGAGAAGGAATAGAAGAGAACACATTTACAAATCTCCGGTAATAACCCATTAAGTCCAAGAAACTTCTAATGTCCAATGATGTCAATGGTCTAGGCCAATTTCTAATCACACTTGTCTTTTTAGGATCCACCTTAATACCATCCCCCGACACCACATGACTCAGAAAGACAACATCTTTAAACAAAAAGTTACACTTTTCATACTTAGCATACTACTTCTCTTCCCTCAACCTTTGCAACACTACCCTCAAATGAGCCACATGCTCATTCTCACGGTGAGAATAGATCAACATATCATCAATGAAGACCACAATAAACGAATCCAGGAAGGGATTGAAGACCCTATTCATAAGATCCATGAAGATAGCTGGTGCATTGGTCAACCAAAATGACATCACAACAAACTTGTAATGCCCATACCTAGTCCGGAAGGCCATCTTGGGAATATCACACTCCCTCACCTTCACTTGATGATAACTGGACCGAAGATCAATCTTAGAGAAATGGCTAACCCCTTGAAATTGGTCAAACAAATCATCAATTCTTGGAAGAGATACCTGTTCTTGATGATGACCCTATTAAGTTGCCAGTAGTCAATACACATTCTAAGAAACCCATCCTTCTTCTTCACAAACAACACTAGTGCACCACAAGGTGATTTGCTAGGTCTAATGAAACCCTTCTCCAACAAATCCTTTAATTTCTCCTTCAACTCCTTTAACTCTGGTGGAGCTATACGGTAAGGAGGAATAGAGATGGGTTAAGTGTCGGGAAGGAGGTCTATATCAAAATCTATTTTCATTTCGGGAGGAACACTGGGAAGGTCATTTGGAAAGACATCAAAAAACTCATTTACAACCAAAATCGACTCTATGGGAAGGACTTTAAACTCCACATCCCTAACCCTCACAAGATGATAAACACACCCTTTAGAGATCAACTTACGAGCTTTAATGGAAGAGATGAACCTACCCTTGACCACCATATCATGATTCTATGACTTTAGGATGGGTTCATTTGGGAATTGGAATTTGACTCTACGGGTTCTACAATCAATAAAAGCATATATTCATGCAACTAATCCATCCTAAGAATGACATCAAAATCAACCATGTCCAACTCAACAAGATCACGAGGCAATATTTTTATGGAAGATGCAAATGGGACAAATTCTATATACCTTTCTAGCAATAATAGATGTATCAATAGGAGTAGACACCTCATATGACTCACACAATAATTCGGGTTCAACATGAAACTTTTTTGGCAACAAAGGGGGTGACAAAAGAAAGAGTGGCACCTATATCAATCAACGCACACACATCAAAATAAAAAATTTTAAACATACCAGTAATAACATCGGGCACCTCATCAACCCCTTACCTCCCATGCCTAGCAAAAAATCGATTGTACCTTGGGGCACCATCTTGTCAGCGACCTCTCTCCAAAGGAACCGCATTAGCACCTTGTGGAGAACCTCCTTACACTTGTTGCGATTTTGAGGGCAATCCAACATTTTATGCCCAATTTCCTCATATCCATAACACGCATTAGTATCCCTCAAGTACGAGCCACTATGACCCTTACCACATTTTGGACACCCACCATTAGGAACCATACCCCCAACACCTTAGGCCCTTGGAAAATCATTGGCAACCCTCTTATGAAATGAATGAGAAGACCCTTGGCCTTGATGGAATCGACCACCCTTTCGACTATGGAACTTTCCCTCAAAACGGGTCCTCTTGGCCTCAGGACCCCTTCTCTTCCTCAACTTCTCCTCCTCCATTTTTTCGGCATAGGTCATCAAACGGGATAAATCCATGCCAATATTCAACATGGCAGATTGACACTCCTCACTCACTAAGTTGGAAACACCCATCACAAATTTGTTCATCCTAGACCTTGAGTCGGCCACCAAGCGTGGAGAATATTTTGAAAGATGATTAAACTTGAGGGAATACTCCCTCAGACTCACAGACCCTTGTCACAAATTCATAATTCCACCAATTTGTCTTCCCTAAGCTCAAGAGGGAAGAACTGATTAAGGAAACCCGCCTTAAACTCCTCCAAAATTACCAAATTGTTGACCCCATTCTCCTCTTTCCATTGATTGCACCATATTTGTGCTACCCCTATGAGTTGGTAGGCTGCCAACTCCACCTTATCCTCCAACCTCACAACCATGATAGCTAAACTCTTATAGACCTCATCAATGAACTCTTGAGGGTCCTCACTCACCTTTGACCCATGGATTCCAAGGGATTTATCATCGTAAAATCTCTCACCCGAGGTGTAGAACATGAGGGGCTTGGGCCCCTTGGTTTGCTTGGTTAGCCACAACTTGTGCAAGAAAAGTGAGAGCATCCCGAAGCACTCCATTAGCAGTGGCTCATTGGGTGTGTAGGGTCTCCTTCCTCTCGTGTTATGCATGATCTAGCACAACAAAGGATAATCGTTAAGGGGAAACCTTACCACAACTTCTATAGCACGACATGGAGTAAGAAGAAGGGAAACAATTCCTAAATGCCTCATAGCCTCTAGCTCATAGTTGTAGTGCATAACACAACCATGAAAAAGACTCTAATTGACGTAGTGTGTTGGACTCCAAAGATCTAACAACCTAGTGCTCTGATACCAAGTTTTTCATGACCCAAGCCAAGGGCCTAGACGTGACACGATGCATGGGGAGCCCCAAGGGACCCCAAGCAAGCCTCTTAACATACCATTACATATCCTTGGATGTGGAAGTAATAAAATAAAAACAAAAAATAGTAAATAGAGATAACTAGGTCTAAGGGACATCTTTCATATCATAAACAATAAGAGTCAAGACAGAGTCAAAGCTTATAACATTATGCATAACATGTCCAAGAACACCTCTATTATATAGATAAGAGCGGGGGCCAATAAAAGCAACCGAGCTCACCCTTATAGTGAATATTCACATAAAAGAATGGTAGTCTTAGAATATAGCATGAGACAACAAGCAACATCCTCGGAATTGAGGACTCACCAACAAGCTTGAGTGAAATCATACTAGACACGTGGATGGGGATGCTCAAGCGGAGCTCCATTTCCTGCATGGTTATATCATGTAGGCATAGAATATGCATTAGTACATTTGAATGTACTAAGTATGTAGGATGCAATAAAATAGTGATAAGCACCATAATCAAAATGCATAACATAGACAATGAATAAATATATAGCAATATGACATGTATGGATGATGTTTGAAGTAAACCATGCTTATATAGAACATAATACATGTGTAAGTAAATACCACTGTGAGTGCATATCCAAGGACTACCACCCTGTTGGAGAGAAGAATAAGGTACAAACCCCTCAATAGGTTGATGAGGTACAAACACCCCAACATGGTTGATGAGGTACAAACACTCCCAACATGGTTGATGGAGTACAAAATCCCCAACATGGTTATGAAGGTACAAACCCTCGACATGGTTGCACAAGCCTACTATCTCTCGAGCAAGGCGATCGAGGTACAAACTCCTCAACAAGGTTACCTGGGCCTACAACCCCCTGAGTGAGGCTTGGCCATTTCCCCCACACCATAGAGATAATAACATATACACACATTCCTTTAATCATCATATAGTCATTCAACTCATAAGATATACATTATAATTTCAATTTCCCAAGAAATAATCACCCGAACATTTTATCAAACACTTGGCAGGTGTGTAGTGCTAGTCTTAAATCATGCAATTGAAGAGTGAAATCAAGCTAGAAAGTTCCATGTAAAACCATTAGTACTACAAGGTAATACCCGCAAGTAATATACGTTAAAACCCTTCATCAAATCTCACAATAGACCTTAGATTCATAGATCAAAACATGCTAAAACAACCATAATTTCATGAAATCCCAATATAGTGTGCAGTGAAATGCATAATAGATAAGACCCATGAGTAAATCAACTTTAAATCATGCAATTTTAGGTAAAAGAGAACTTGGGTATCATAGGTGAAAGGAACCCATGAAAGAAACCCACATACCACGACTTTGGAGAATCCTTGAAAAAGATTAGAGATGGAGACTTGAAGCTTGAATGAGAACCTTAAGATCTAAATGAATTTTGAGACTTGAATTTAGGAGTGAAATATTTGGCCAAGTGTTTGAGTGAGTATCGTGGAATGTTTTAAATGATATGAGGGTGAAATAAGGCTAAGTATAGGCATTTTCATACATGGGAACACTTAGGCCAAAGCCCTAAAGGCCTTGGATCGGACAAGGAAAATAGTGCACAAAATATACTGTGGCGCACCCTTGGCGTGTCCACCAGGGGCATGGATCATCTCTGGAAATCGCATTTTTTGCGATTTTCAAATTTTTCTACGGTTGCTCTTATCTCGGGGTTAGACCCATTTCCACTCAATTTGACCCCTTGAACAAGAATATAAAGTCTAATTCAATATCATGCAAGAATTTTGAGATATATGAACATTAAGATTCCAGGCACTTTCGAGGCACACTTTCGAGAACTTTTTGGGTCGTTTCAAAAATCTATCACATATGCAGGAAGATATCCTCCAACACTTGAATTGTCCTTTCGGACTATCCTTCTATCTGAGGATGAATTAGGATACTAAGATCTAATCTAGTACCTAGCTTAGCCTGCAAAGTCCTCCAAAAGTTAGAAGTAAATTGTATACATATGATGGAAATCAGAACTCCATGTAGACAAACAATCTCGCTGATATAGAGTTTGGCTGACTTCAACAATCTTGATGGTGACTTCAAGTCACCTTTACCGAAATAAAGTGTGCAGTCTTGGTCAACCTATCAATGATCACCCATATTGAATCAAACTTACCCAATGTCTTTGGATGACCAACCACTAAGTCCATGGCAATCCTTTCCCACTTCTATTCAGGAATGGGCATTCTTTTGAGAGTCCCTTAGGTCTCTGGTGCTCATACTTTACTTGCTGGAAATTGGGACACTGAGCAACAAAATCAGCAAAGCCATGCTTCATTCTACCCTACCAATAATGCTGCCTCAGATCACAATACATCTCGGTTGCACCAGGATGTATAGAGTACCTCAAAACTATGAGCTTCTAAAAGAATATTTTGAATCAAATCATCAACACAAGGCACACATACCCTCCCCTTAATCCTTAGAATGCCTTCCTCATCAATCGCAGCTTCCTTGGCCTTTCCTTGCAAGACTATATCACTAATTAGGCTCAGCTTCTCATCATCAAATGCTTTAATTTATCTTGTCAAAAAATAATGATTTTGACTCTATACATGCCAAGAGTCCTCCCTTCGCAGTCACTTCCAGACTCTTAAAGTCATTAGCCAGAGTTTGAAACTCTTTAGCTCATGGGTGTCTAGAAGCCTGGAAATGGGCTAAACTTCCCATGCGTCTTCCTTTTCTACTCAATATATTAGCCACAACATTAGTTTTTTTAGGGTGATAGAGAATAGGGATATCATAATCTGCTAGTAATTCCATCCATCTTCAGTCCCTCAAATTCAAGTTCTTTTGCGTGAATAAGTGTTGTAAACTGCGATGAGTATTATATACTTCACATTTGACCTATGTAGATAATGCCTCCACCACTTCAATTCTAATAGAAAAACACCCAACTCTGAATCATAAGTGAGATAATAACATTCATGCATCTTCAATTCACTTTGTCACGACCAAAGCCTAGGGCCTAGACGTGATACGACAATTGGGGAACCTGAAGAAACCCCAAGCAAGCCTTTTAACTTATCATTACATATCATTGGTCACGAAAGCATATAAAAACATTAAAGAGAAAGAATAGGGCAAAGGGGCTAAGGGAAAAAGATTGCACAATATCATATTCAAGAGACAAGAGTTAAACTCATATAATAGATACATAACATATCAGAAAACCACCTCTACTACATAGATAAGAGGAGGGGCTAAGTTAAAGCAACTGGGCTCACTCTCATAGTCAAATAGAACATAAAGAAGAGTGTCTCAATACATAAAAAGAGAGCATAGACTAAGGTCTTCAAAGTGGAGGACTCACTAACTAGCTTGAGTAGCACTGAACTAGCCATGTGGAGGAGGATGATCAACTTGGGCTCCTATTCCTATATGGTGATATCATGTAGGCAAGAGTATGCATTAGTACGTTTGAATGTACTAAGTATGTAGGATGCAACACAACAAGAGAAAGGCATCATAATCAAAATGCATAACAATAGGCAATAGGCATAATATCACAATATGCCATGTGCGGTCAATGCTTAAGCAAAACATGCTTAAGTAACTCGTACTCATATAGGATATTATATGTGTAGAAGAGACTAAGCTAGCTATTCAAGGTACAAACCCCTTGGTGGTTGTGAGGTACAAACCCCTCACATTGTTAATAATAATCACACCTTATCACCACGATGAAGTACAAACCCCTCACATGGTTGATGAGTACAACCCCCTACCTCGATTACTCAAGCACTTGTCCCACCGAATTGGGTTTGGTCTAATGCAACACATTTTATAGAGTATATCATATACAAAGGTCATTTCATTATCATATGGTCACTGATATCATATCTTATGCTTTAGACCTTCAACTCCTTAAGAAACCACATCCAGACATTTTATCAAGCACTTAGAGGGCGTGTAGTGCTAGTATAAAACTATGAAATACAGAGATGAAATCATGCAAGAAAATCCATTTAAAAACCATAAATCAACACCTTACAACACTCTCAAAAAACATACTTCAAAACCTATCATGACCTAAGCCTACGGCCTAGATATGACTGGCGAATAAGGAACCCGAAGGAACCCCAAACAAGCCTCATAGCATATCATTACACATCCTTGGTCACGGAAGCAATATAAAACAACATAAGAAACATGAACAAGGGAAATTAGGACTTAGGGAAGAGGAGAGAGAGATTAATACTTAAATAACTTAGATGAGTTAAAGATCAAATATAATACATAACTTGTCCAACAACACCTCTAAACATAGATACTTAACGGGGGCTAGTACAAAGCAGTAGGGCTCACCGTCATGGTCATAAGTTTACAATTAGAAAAAGAGTCTTAATACATAACATAAGAGAATAGTCATCATCCCCGGAATGGATGACTCACCAAGGCTAACTTCAACAATCCATCTAGCCATGAATAGAATCAGTAGGAGCTCTGTTTCCTACATGGTAACATCATGTAGGCATAAAGTATGTGTTAGCACGTTTGAATGTACTAAGTATGTGGGATGTAATGCTAGCAAGAGATAGGTAACATAATCGAAATGCATAATTGCAAGCTAAGGATAGGTATAACTTCAATATGACATGCATGCTCAATGCTTAAGGTAAAACATGCTAGGAAATCATGATCAAGGGATATAAATTTAATATGATAAATATACTAAAACCCTTTTGTACCAACTTTCATGAAATGGGCCAAATGACCCCCACTCACCTTATGGTATAACCATTCTGGAGAGTGTTATCAATACCCCTACCGTACGGCATAGTCTTTTTTGTAAGTAGTATAAGATGTTTCCTACTTTATGATATCATCTTTTGGGTAGGAAATGTGATTCATTCTATCTTACGGCATGACCTTTTCAATAGAATGTCCACACTTTATGATATGATCTTTTCGGTGGGAACCTTTAGTCTTTCTATCTTACGACATGGCCTTTTTGGTGGGGTGTACATACATTATGATATAATCTTTTCGATAGGCACAATCAGCTATTCTACCTTACAGCATGGCCATTTTGGTAGGGTGTCCATACCTTATGATATGATCTTTTCAGTAGGAATCATTAAACACTCTACCTTACGGCATGGCCTTTTCGATAGGAATCATTAACTACTCTACCTTATGGCACAGCCTTTTCGTTAGGAATTATTAACCACTCTACCTTACTGCATGACCTTTTTGGTAGGAATCATAGAACTAAATCATCAAACCATTACATTCAAATCATCAAGAAAGAACTCTTCATTTTCCCAAGAACACAACAAACATAAGAATCCAACAATCTATATGCAACACCATAGGTACTTTTCCATGAAACCAACTCATATAGAAATCCCCATTATCACCACAAGGTCATCATATACCTACACTTCCTCTCCTCATTATACATCATATGCCTACAATCATCTCATCATCATCCCATCATATTCCATCATTATATAATCATAACACCATTCAACTCACAAGATATGCATTGGACCTTCAATTCCTCAAGAAACCCTAGCCGGACATTTTATCAAACACTTGGCGGGTGTGTAATGGGGGTAAAAGACCACAAAATTTAGAGATGAAATCATTCTAGAAAATCAATTGTAAAATCATCATGCAACAATTTGCAACACCCTTAAGACATACACATCAAAACCCCTCATCAAATCTTACAATAGATCCAAGATTTAGAGCTCAAAACATGCTAAAACAACCATACTTTGATGAACATAAATATTGTGCAGGAAATTTCTCAATATACAAGACCCACATGTAAAATCAATGTTAAGTCATACAATATTAAGTAAAAGAGGGTTTTGGCACTATGGGTGGAAAGACCCAATGGTTCAACCCTACATACCTTAGCTTTGGAGAACCCTTGAAAGAGATTGGAGATGGAGAATTGAAGCTTGAATGAAATCCTTGAAGAAATCCTTAAGATTGGTCTTGAGTTTTGAACTTGAATTTAGGGTGAAATATGAGTCTAAATGTTTGAGTGAGTTTTGGGGAATGTTTAGGGTGATTGAGGGTGAAATAAGGCTAAGTATATATATTTTCAAGTGTGGGAACCTATAGGCCCAAGACTTATAAGTTTTGGACCGAAATCACAAAAACAGGACCCAAATAACACTAGTCCGCATTGCGGAGGTGACGTGGATTGCTCACTAGAAACTAAAATTTCTGCACGAATGAATTTTACGAAAATGGGCATAAATCCTTCATCCGAACTCAGAATTAGGTAAAACGAAGTGATTTGGAAAGCTAAATCAAATGGCTTTTAATTGATAGTCATGGGCCACCCACTTCTTTGTGTTCTAAGAGATATTCCCCTTCAAAGTTAACCCTCCTAAATAGCGTATTTTGTGATTTTCAAATTTTGATACAGTTGCTCTAAAATTCGAGTTAAATACATTTTCCTTTCAATTTGACCCCCTTAACAAGAATATGAAGTCGAATTTTTGAAATAAGAAAACTATTTTTGGATATATGGAAAACAAGATTCCGAGGAGGCACGTTTTTGGGCACTTTTTTTAGGTTGTTTCAAAATTCCTCCTCAAATCTTACAATAGATCAAAGGTTTATAGCTCAAAACATAGCAAAACAGTCACAATTTCTCATATGTGCAGTGAATTCATAATAATCAAGACCCATTTGTAAATCAACTTTAAAATCATGCAATTTGAGTAAAAGGAGGCTTAGGTATCATGGAAGAAAGCAAACCATGAAACAAAACTACATACCTTAGCATAGAGATGATCTTTATGAAGATTGGAGATGGAGACCTGAAGCTTGAAGAAGAACCTTAGCTTGGGATGAGGGTTTGGGACTTGAATTTCGGGAGTGAAAATATGGCTAAGTGTTTGAGCGAGTATTGTGAAATGTTTGAAATAATATGAGGGTGAAATTTGGCTAAGTATGGGTGAAAAGATGTTTGGGAACTCTTAGGCCCAAGACTTAGAAGTCTTGGACCAAACTTAAGAAAACAGTCCCCAAAATAGGCAAAGGCGCGTCGCGAGCGACACGAAAACTCCATTAGAAATTGCACTTTTGGAATTTCATAATTGCTAATCTTTCATTTAGACCCTTTGTCGCCTAATTTTGACCCCCTGAACATGAATATGAAGTCAAATTTTTTAAATAGCAAATGGTTTTGAGATATATGGAATTTAAAATTTCGGACATCCCAAAGCATATTTTCGGGCACTTTTTAGGGTCATTTCAATATCTCCCCCTTGGGAACATTCATCCCCGAATGTAAAAGAGATGTACAAGATGAGCATGATCATAAACAAATCAGCCCAATAAGAATGCAAAATCACATTTAAAACACCATTATCAAAATCTAACATACGCGTAAAATTGTCATAACTTAACAAGTTAAACATGAATGCATATGAATGACATAGGGGCTGAAACATAAGACTTGAATCACATAGGGGACTTAGAATTGGTACCTTAGGCTTGAGCGGAGTAGAAAAGATAAGGATACGATTTTTCCATGTGCACTTCGGTCTCCCAAGTATCACATTCAATTTTTTGGTTCCTTCAAAGGATCTTAACTGATGCCACCTCCTTGTTCCTCAATCTCTTTACTTGACTATCAAAAATCTAAACTGAAAACTCCTCATAGGTCAAGTTATCCTCAACAACACCCACAACATTAAGAGGCATAATAGAATTATAATCACCAACACATTTTCTCAACATAGACACATGGAACACCAGATGAACCAAATTCATTTCACTAGGAAACTTCAATTCATAAGCTACCTTGCCAACCCTCTCCAAGACCTCATAAGGACTAACATATCTTGGACTCAACTTTTCCTTTTTACCAAAGCAGACCACACCTTTCATTGGAGAAACTTTCAAGTAAACCAAATCAGCACTTTGAATTCAAGGTCTCTTCTTGTCACATAGGCAAAGGACTTTTGACCACTTAGGGTCATCTTCAAACTTTATCTACTCACCCTAACCTTCTAAAGAGCCTCCATCACCAGATCTAGTCCCAATAGTCACCTCTCTAAACTCAAACCAACAAATTGGTAATCTATAAGGTCTACATTAAAGAGCCTCAAAAGGAGCCATGCCGATGCTAGAGTGAAAGAGCCAGACCAATGATAGAGTGACAGCTATTGTTATAGGCGAACACAATCAAAGGAATATGGTCATCCCAACTACCCCTAAACTCCAATACACAATCCCTTAGCATATCTTCAAGCATTTGAATGGTTCTTTCGGCTTGGCCATCTGTTTAGGGGTGGAAGGCCATATAAGGTGAACTTTTTAACAAGACCCTTTTGAAAAGACCTACAAAAGTGTGAAGTGAATTGTGAACCATGATCTGATATGATGGACAAAGGAACCCTATACAACCTCTTTAACTCATGGATATGCAAACTTGCATACTTTTCAGCCCTGTATGTGGTCTTGACCGGTAGAAAGTGGGCTGATTTCATCATCCTATCAACCAAAACCCAAATGGAATAAAAACCTTTTCTAGTCTTGGGCAGGCTAATCCCAAAATCCATATCAATCACTTCCCACTTCCAAGTAGGAATCTCTATGTCTTGGGTTAGGTCACCGACCTTTGATGTTCGACTTTGACTTGTTGATAACTATCACAACTGTAAACAAATTTGGCAATGTCCCTCCTCATGCCTCCCCTCCAATACATATCTCTCAAGTCTCTATACATTTTCGTGGAACCAGAGTGTATAGAATAAGAAGAATAGTAGGCCTTATCAAGAATTTTTCCCTCAAACCATCAACACAAGGCACACACAACCTACCTAGGTACCTTAGGGCACCATCTCCCTTTTGGGAGAAAACCTCCAATTTTCCCTCTTTGACCAAGGCCTTCAATTCAAGCAAGGAGGAGTCAAGATCTTTTTTTGCTATCACCTCATCAACCAATGAAGCCTTAGATCAATCAACAACAACCACACCATCATCACCAACCTCCTCTAGCCTAACCCCCAATCTAGCCAATTAATGTACCTCCCTAGTCACATCCCTACCACCATCAACATGGGCTAGGCTACCTATAGACACCCTACTCAAGGCATCTGCCACTACATTTGCCTTACCTGGATGATCGTGCACACTCATGTCATAGTATTTGAGAAGCTCTAACCATCACCTTTGCCTCAAGTTGAGGTATTTTTGAGTGAAGACATATTGGAGACTCTTATTATCGGTGAACACATCCACATGCACCCCATACAAGTAGTGATGCCAAATCTTTAGTCCAAACACAACAACGACAATCTCTAGATCATGGGCAGGGTAGTTCCTTTCATGTACTTTGAGTTTTCTAGAAGTATAACCTATGACCTTACCATTTTTAATCAACACACAACCCAAACCAACTAGGGAATCATTACAATACACCATAAATCCCTCAAGCCCATCCGATAGTGACAATATAGGAGAAGACACAAGCTTGTCTTTCAATGTTTGGAGGCTCATCTCACATTCGTCGTTCCACACAAACTTAACTTTCTTTTAAGTCAATTTTTTCATAGGGGAAGCAATGGAGGAGAACCCATTAAAAAACCTTCTATAATAACCCGCTAGGCCCAAGAAGCTCCTAATATCCAACGGGGTCAATGGTCTAGGCCAATTTCTAATCACATCCATTTTCTTAGGATCCACTTTTATACCATCCCCTGACATCACATAACCCAAGGACGTAACCTCCTTCTACCCAAAATTCACAGTTATCATATTTGGCATACAATTTCTCCTCCCTCGATATGTGCAATGCAACCCTCAAATGCCCCATATGCTCCTCCCTACTATGTGAATAGATCAAAATATCATCAATGAAGACCACAAGATAGGAATCAAGGTAAGATTTAAAGACTCTATTTATTAGGTCCATGAAGATAGTTGGTTCATTGGTCAACCCAAATGACATCACAACTCATAATGCCCATATCTAGTCCAAAAGGTCGTCTTGGGAATGTCATACTCCCACGCCTTTACTTGATGATACTCGGACTGAAGATCGATCTTAGGGACTAGCCCCTTGCAATTGGTCAAACAAATCATCAATCCTTGGAAGAGTATACCTATTCTTGATGGTGATCCTATTAAGTTGCCGGTAGTCAATACACATACTAAGTGACCCATCTTTCTTCTTTACAAACAACACCGGGGCACCCTGAGGGGATTGGCTTTTCCAACAAATCACTCAATTATTCCTTTAACTCCTTCAACTTCTCCGAGGCCATACGACAAGGGGAAATAGAGATAGGATGAGTATCGAGAAGGAGGTCTATGCCAAAATCTATCTCCCTTTCAGGAGGGACACCGGGAAGTTCATTTGGGAAGACATCAAGAAACACATTTACAACTGAAATTGTCTCAATGGAAGGGACTTTGTACTCCACATCTTTAACCCCTCACAAGATATTAAAGACACCCCTTAGAGATCAACTTACAGGCTTTAACGCATGAAATGAATCTACCTTTGACCACCATATCTTGACTTTCTCACTCAAGGATGAGTTCATTAGGAAATTGAAACTTGACCCTAGGGTTCTACAATCAATAGAATCATAGTAGACATGCAACAAATCCATCCCAAGAATTATATCAAAATCAACCATGTCTAATTCAAAAAGATCACAAGGAAACAACTTACGCAAAATGCAAATAGGACAGTGTCACGCCCCAAAGTCCGGTTAGGGCGGACTGGCACCCGTTGCCGATAAGGCTTGGGAGGACCGACCTATATCTATGCGCTTTGTTTACATATTATAAGGAATTTCTATGTTTTGCATGTTTCTAAGAATATAAATGGTAATGGCAAGCTAAAGAGAGATGCTTATGGCTAGACCGTTGGGGCCATGGTGTCTAAAGTACAAGATATGACCACATATTAATTTACACAGTCTACAAAGCCTCTAGTCAAGAGAAAGTATCTACTAATGTCCAGGACAGGCCCCGTCTGAATTAAATATATAATGCAAACATATAAACTCTAAACACAAACAAGGCTCCGATGCAACTTAGAGTTCTGTAATAGCAGCTAAATGTCCAACACTCTACTGGGGAGATCTATTAGCACCTATACCTGCAGCATGAAATGCAGGTCCCCCGCAAGGGACTCAATACGAGATAATGTACTGAATTTATAAGGCAGCAAATACTATATATGAAATAACAACTCAAATGAAACCATGCACTAGTGTAGAATAAGAGACCATCTTTAGATAAACTTTGGAATCATGTACTTTAAGTTTTTATATATCTTTACCTTTACTGTATAACTTGTGCACATCATGTACTGTAAATGACCAGTTGATCAGTGGTATAACAGTATCAGGATCGTCCCTGGCTAGGTTCTTCCTTAACCCCTCAGGCTACCACCCATAATAAGATTTTCCCGGGCTAGGTGATTCTTACACCCCTCGAGATATCAGGATCGTCCCTAGCTAGGTTCTTCCTTAACCCCTCGGGCTACCACCCGTGATAGGATCATTCCTGGTTAGGTGATTCTTCCACCCCTCGGGCTACCACCCATCAATAAACAAAATTGTATACTTTATCTTTCAATTACCTTTGAGATTATTCTTTTGGTGGTCATAATATTGGAGCTATAAGGCTGTATATG
>JAOTQR010053148.1:0-14446 GCA_025774065.1 Solanum ossicruentum
GAAATAATTCGGAAAAATGACTATTGCCTCTTTGAAAGTATGTATATGTATATTATAAGTATTCTTGTGGAATGACGACTAAGCATTTATTGATCGAGACGGGGTTCTATGGGGGTTGCCCCATGTTCTTGTTGTATAAAGCCTTGTCCTTTGATCTTGGTTGAACTTAGCTTGATGGATTGGAGGTCTTGCGCTAGTTTGGGCTTCTTACATAGCATGCTTCCATTGAGTGTAGAACCCATATGGTTGTAATATAATGGTTGAGAATGGTCCATTCATTCGGTCAACAATAATAGGTTAGTCACTTTTCTAAGATTGATCTTTGGTACAGGTTTTGTCCCCAAGTGAGGATTAGGGTAGGTAATATCCCTAAGTGTCTTTCTGAATTAGGAAAGAGCATTTTGATCATTGGTGGAGTTGTTAGGTGGGCTTGTGCACCGATTGTGCCTATTGGGTTTCATAAATAAGGTCTTAAAATGCTACCTTGGTATGTTTGTGGTGGTCTCTAGTGAGAAGATATTGATTTGTTTAGATCTTGTGAATCATTTAGGGGTAGTATTGCAAGTCTTGGGGAAATGATAGGATGTCTACCAAATATGATAGATGTGCATTGTGTATATCAAGATGGTGGTTAGAATTCCTATGGATTATGAAATGGGTATGCATTATTTTCCCCTATAAGGCTAATATTCTGCTCGGTGCTCTAGGTAGCCTAGCATGTGTTGTTGATGGTGGCAAGGAGGAGACGAGTAAGGTTCATTTGTTTGTTAGATTGGAAGTTAGCGTAATGGAAGTTGAGCATGGTAGTATAGCATTCTTGATGGTTCCAAATCATCGTATGTTAAGAGGTCTAGATTAAGCAAGGCCTTGATTACGCCTTATTAGAGTTGGATGTTTTGGATGGAAAAATGGTAGAGTTGAAGTAGTCTCCCAAGGGGAAGATTAGTTCGTGGGGACAAGTGGAATAGGTGTGGTTAAGGTCCAGAAATGAGTTTATGGTTGTGAGACCTTTTAGAGTGTAGAGGAAGTTGGTAAAGTTGTAGGTCTATGAGATTTTCCTAGGGCTATGACTATTGTTTGTTCGATTCTTCGTGTTTCTAGGTTGAGGAGATGTGTTGATGACTCTAGTGCTATAGCACTCTTTAAAATAGTTGGTGATTGGGTTTACTTGAAGGTTTCTCCAATGAAAGGTGTTGTCTGTTTTGGTAAAGATGGGAAGTTAAGTCCAAGATATGTTGGTCCTTGTGAGGTCTTAAAAAGGTTTGGCCAAGTAGCTTATGAGTTGAAGTTGCCTAGTGAAATGAATTCGGTTCATCCGGTGTTTCATGTCTCTATGTTGAGGAAATGCGTTGGTGATCCTAATGCCATTATGCCTCTTGATATCATGGAGGTTGTTGAGGATAACTTTACATATGAGGAGCTTTCGATTCAGATCCTTGATAAGCAAGTAAAGAGATTGAGGAACAAAGAGGTGGCATTCGTTAATGTCCTTTGGAGGAACCAACAAGTAAATATTACTACATAGGAGGCCGAAGCAGACATGCAAAAGTGGTATCCTTATCTTTTCCAATCCATCAAGCCTAATATAATGACTAAGTTCTTCATGTGGTTCCAAGTCTTATGTTTCCGCCCCTACGTCAGTCATATGCATTCATGTTTAAATTGGCAATTTTATGATGATTTTACACTTATGTTGAGGTTTTGAAAATACTGTTTTACATGTTGGAGGGACAAGACCACGTGCAACCATGTGTGAGGTTTATACTGATCAACCATGTGAGGGGTTTATATTTCATCACCATGTTAGTAAGGCATGATAACCATCAACCATAGGAGGGGTTTATAGAACACAACCACCAAGGGTTTTATACCATGAATAACTAGCTTGGTCTCTTCTACATATATGATATCCTATATGAGCATGAGTTACTTAGGCATATTTTACTTAAGCATTGATCATATATGTCATATTGTACATTTTGCCTATTGCTTAATATTATGCATTTTGATTATGATGTTTATCTATTATTGCATTGCATTCTACATACTTAGTACATTCAAATGTACTAACGCATACTCTATCGCTACATGATGTCACCATGTAGGAATCGGTGCCCAAGTTGATCATCCCCCTCCATGTGGCTAGTTCGGTGCTATTCAACCTAGTTAGTAAGTCCTCC
This sequence comes from Solanum ossicruentum, assembly GCA_025774065.1. Classification (NCBI taxonomy): domain Eukaryota; kingdom Viridiplantae; phylum Streptophyta; class Magnoliopsida; order Solanales; family Solanaceae; genus Solanum; species Solanum ossicruentum. The sequence continues at coordinate 2,181 of JAOTQR010053148.1, forward strand.
ACCGTCCAACAACATGGACCTAATAAATAGGGTCTTCAAACCTTAACTTGATTCCTTTGTTATGGTCTTCATTGATCATATTTTGATCTATTCATATAGTGGGGATGAGCTTATGGGTCATTTGAGGGTTGTGTTACAAAGGTTGAGGGAGGAGAGATTGTGTGCTAAATGTGACAAATGTGAATTTTTGTTGAAGGAGGTTGCATTATTGGGTCATGTGGTGTCATGGGATGGTATAAAAGTAGATCCTTAGAAAACCGATGTGATTAGAAATTGGCCTAGAACATTGACCCCGTTGGATATTAGGAGCTTCTTAGGCCTTGTAGGTTACTATAGAAGATTTGTGAATGGGTTCTCCTCCATTGCATCCCCTATGACTAAGTTGACTCAAAAGAAGGTTATGTTTCTGTGGACAGATGAATGTGAGAGAAACTTCAATACAATGAAAGATAGGCTTGTGTCTGCTCCTATATTATCACTACTAGATGGGTGTGAGGGTTTCATCGTGTATTGTTATGCATCTATAGTTTATTTGGGTTGTGTGCTAATACAAAATGGTAAGGACATAGACTATATGCTTTTAGGAAACTCAAGTTGCATGAAAGGAACTACCCTACCCATGATCTAGAGTTGGCCGTCGTTATGTTTTCATTAATGATTTGGTGTCATTATTTTTATGGGGTGCATGTTGATGACTTCATCGATCGTACGAGCCTTCAATATGTCTTCACTTATAAAGATCTCAACTTGAAACAAAAAAGGTGGCTAGAACTTCTTAAATATTATGACATGAGTGTGCATTATCATCTGGGTAAGGCAAATGTGGTGGCGGATGCTTTGAGCCGGGTGTCCATGGTCAGCCTAGCTCATGTTGATGGTGGTGATAGGGAGATGGCTAAGGAGGGCATGGATTGGCGAGATTGTGGGTTAGGTTGGAAGAGGTTGGTGATGATGTTGTTGTGGTTATTGATGGGTCCAAGTCTTCTTTAGTTGATGAGGTGATAGTTAAAGATGATCTTGACTCCTCCTTGCTTGAATTGAATGCCTTGATGAAAGAGAGCAAAGTAGAGATTTTCTACTAAGGGGGAGTTGGTGCCCTAAGGTACCAAGGTAGGTTGTGTGTGCCTTGTGATGATAGTTTGAGGAAGAAGATCCTTGATGAGGCCCATAATTCATCTTATTCTATTCACCTTGGTTCCACCAAAATGTATAGGGACTTGAGGGAAGTGCATTGGTGGGCAGTCATGAAGAGGGATATTGGCGAGTTCATTTATGGTTTCCATAGTTGTCAACAAGTCAAAGTCGAATAGCAAAGGCGGGGTGGCCTAACCCATGACATAGAGATTCCCACTTGGAAGTAGGGCGTGATTAATATGAATTTTGCGGTTGCGTTGCCCAAGACTAGAAATGGTGTTGATTCTATATGGGTTGTTGTTGATAGGATGATGAAATCAGTTCACTTTCTACCGGTTATGGCCACATATGGGGCTATAGAGTATGCAAGGTTTTACATCCATGAAATAGTGAGGTTTCATTGGGTTCCTTTGTCCATCATATCAGATCGTGGTGCACAATTCACTTCACACTTTTGGAGGACTTTTCAAAGCTGGATTGGTACAAAAGTTCACCTTAGTACGGCCTTCCACCGTCAAATGGATGGCCAAGCCGAGAGGACAATTCAAACCCTTTAAATATGATTAAGGCATGTGTATTTGAGTCGAGGGTTAGTTGGGATAACAATCTCTCTTTGATTGAGTTTGGCTACAACAACAACTACCACTTTAGCATCGGTATGGATCCTTTTGAGGCTATTTATGGGGGGTGTTGTGGATCACCAGTTTGTTTATTTGAGGTTGGAGAGATGGCTTTATTAGGACCGTATCTTGTTATGGAGGCTCTTGAGAAGGTTAGTGTGACTAGGGTGATTGGGTTTATTTAAATGTTTCTCATTGAAAGGTGTGGTCTGTTTTGGTAAAAAGGGAACTTGAGTCCAAGATATATTGGTCCATATGAGGTCTTGATTTGCTCATCCCATGTTTCATGTTTCTATGTTGAGAAAATGTGTTCATGATACTAATGCTATTGTGCCTCTTGATGTTGTGGGCGTTGTTGAGGATAACTTGACTTATAATGAGGTTTTGGAGGAACCAACAAATCTAAAGTACTACTTAGGAGGCAGACATGCAAAAGCAATATCCTTATCTTTTCCACTCCATTCAAGCCTAAGGTAATAGTCTAAGTCCCCTATGTGATTTCAAGTCTAATGTTTCAGCCCCTATGCCATTCATATGCATTCATATTTAAAGTTAACAAATTATGATGATTTTACACTTATGTTGAGATTTTGAAAATGGTGATTTAAATGTAATGTTGCATTTTAGTTGGGGATGGTTTTTTTATGGTTAACCTTGTTTAGTACATCTCTTTTACATTCAAAGATGAATGTTCCCAAGGTGGAGATATTGAAATGACCCCAAAAAGAGCCTGTAAACATGCCTCGGAATGCCTTGAATTTTAAATTCTATATATCTCCAAATTCATTTGCTATATCGAAAATCCAACTTCACGTTCTTGTTCAAGGAGTCAATATTAGGTGAAAGAGGGTCTAACCCTGATTTATGAGCGAAGGATTAGCAAATATGAAATTCCAAAGTGCAATTTCAAGTGGGATTTTCAGTCGCCTCCACAATGGGCCTGTTGATTTTGGGGACAATGTTTTTTTCATTTGTCCAAGACTTCTAAATCATGGGCCTAAGTATTCCAAAATGTGTTTTTGCTGATACATAGCCAAATTTCACCCTCATATCATTCTAAACATTCCCCAATACTCACCCAAACTCATAGTTATATTTTTACTCCCCAAACTCAAGTCCCACACCCTCATCCCAATCTAAGGTTCTCCTTCAAGGTTCTTATTCAAGCCTCAAGTCACCATCTCTAATCTTTACCAAGTTCATCTCTAAGATATGGTATATAGGTTTTCTTTCATGGGTTCCTTTCACCGATGATACTGAAGCCTCCTTTTACTCAAATTGCATGATTTAAAGTTGATTTACAAATGGGTCTTGATTATTATGAAATTTACTACACACTATGTTAAAGCTATGTGCAGTTATGGCTGTTTTGCCATGTTTTGAGATATAAATTTTGATCTATTGTAAGATTTTAGAAGGGGTTTTGATGTATACTGACTGAGGGTGCTAGAAGGTGTTGATTGAGGGAGTTGCAAGGTGTTGATTGATGGTTTTATTGTGGATTTGCTTGCTTAATTTCATCTCTAAATTGCATAGTTTTATATTAGCATTACAAACCTGTCATGTGTTTGATAAAATGTCCGGATGTGGTTTCTTGAGAAGTTAAAGATCCAAAGCAATAAGATATGATATGAATGACTATATGATGATGAAATTACCTTATGTACAAGATAAACTCTATGTAAAGTTTTGCATTAGAGCATTCCTAATTCTAGGGGACTAAGAACCCGGATAACTTACATAGGGGTTCGTACTCATCAACCTTGGGAAGGGTTTGTACTTCTCTAGCTAGTGATGGGGCGGTATCATCACTAACCAAGATGGGTTTTATACTCATCAACATATGGAACGGTTTGCACTTCTCTACCATGATGATAGGGTAGCATTATCACCAACCTAGATGGTGGTTTGCATTCATCCACCTAAGGTGATGGGTCAGCATCATCACTAACCTACCAAAAGCTTGTACATTTGGAAATTTAGCTTTGTCTCTTCTACACATATGATATCCTATAAGAGCATGAGTTACATAAGCATGTTTTACCAATGTATTGATCATATATTCCATAATGTTATATTATGCCTATTGTCTGTTGTTATGTATTTTAATTATGATGCTTATTTCTTGTTTGCACTTCATCTTACATACTTAGTACATTCAAACATACTAACGCATACTCTATGCCTCCATGATGTCACTATGTAGGAACTAGAGTCCAAGTTGATCATCCTCTTCCACGTGGCTAGTTCGGTGTTATTCAAGCTAGTTGGTGAGTCCCCCACTTTGGGGACCTTAGTCTTTGTTTCTCCTGTTATGTATTGAGACATTCTTCTTTATTATCTATTTTGACTATGTGGGTGAGTCCAGTTACTTTATCTTGCCCCTCACACTTATCCATGTATTAGAGGTATTTGTTGGATATATTATGTATCTATGATATGCGCTCGATTCTTGTCTCTTATCTATGATGATACGGAAGTGTTTTCCCTTATCCCTACTTTCCCTATTTTTTTTCTTTTGATGCTTCATTTATTGCTTTCGCGACCAAGGATGTGTAATGATGCTCTAAGAGGCTTGCTTGTGGTTCCTTCGGGTTCCCATTGGGCCGTGTCACATCTAGGACCTATGCTTGGGTTGTGATAGTTGGTCCTTATGAGTTCATGTGGAGGGTTGGCAAGGTAGCTTATGATTTGGAATTTCCTAGAGAAATGGATTTGGTTCATCCAGTGTTTTATGTGTCCATGTTGAGGAAATGTGTGGATGATCCGGATGCTATTATGCCTCTTGATTTTCTAGGTATTGTTGATTATAATTTGACCTGTTAAGAGGTTGCGGTTATGATTTTGGATAGGCAAGTGAAGTGGCTGAGAAACAAAGAGGTGGCTTCCGTTAAGGTCCTTTGGAGGAATCAACAAGTTGAGAGTGCTACTTGGGAGGCTGAAGCTGACATGCAAAAGCGATATCCTTACTTTTTCCACTCCACTCAAGCCTAAGGTATTGATTTAAGTCCTTTATATAATCTCAAGTCTTCTATTGAGTCCTCATGTCAATACATATGCTCATGTTTAAATTGATAAGCTCATGTTGATTTTACACTTATGATGAGATTTTTGAAATGATGGATAAGAGCATTATTGCATCTATATGTGGGCTGAAATGGTCACATTTGTGTCTCCTATATATGTTTCTTTGACATTCGGGGATGAATGTTCCCAAGGGGAGATATTGAAATGGCCCCAAAAGTGCCCGAAAATGTGTCTTTTATGTGCCTAGAATCATAATTTCCATATATCTCAAAATACATATGTGATATCAAAAATCAAAATTCATATGCTTGTTCAGCGAGTCAACTTTAGGGAGGAAAGGTTATAACCTGATTTTATGTCAACTGTATCAAAGTTCAAAATTCCCAAAATGCGATTTCCAGGGAGCTTTTCGCGCACCTAGCATGTTTTTGTCCAGTTTTGACTTCTGTCAAGGACTTTGAAGTCTGGGGCCTAAGTATTCCCAAACGTGGAAATACCTATACTTAGCTATTTTTCACCCTTAAATCATTCTAAACATTCCCCAATATTCATTCAAACACTTATCCAAATATTTTACTCCCAAACTCAAGACTCAAAACCCTTTTCGGATCTTAAAGATTGCACTCAAGCTTCATGTCTCCAACTTCAATCTTCATCAAGTTCATCTCCAAAGCTAAGGTATGTGGGTTGCTTTCATGTGTTCCTTTCCCCCATGATACCCAAGCTTCCTTTTACTTAAATTTGCATGATTTAAATATGATTTCCTCATGGGTCTTAATTATTATGAAAATTACTGCACACTATTTTGGGGTTATGAAATTGTGACTATTTTACTATGGAGCTATAAACCTGAGATCTATCATATGTTTTGATGAAGGTTTTTGATGTATATTGCTTGAGGGTGTTACCAAGTACCTACTGAAGGTTTTACAGGAAATTTTCTCACATGATTTCACTCTTGAATTGCATGGCCTTACACTAGCACTACTCACCCTCTAAGTGTTTGATAAAATTTCCAATTTTGGTTTCTTGAGAAATTGAAGGTCAGTTGCATGTCTTATCAGTTGAATGACTAAATGATGATGGAGGGATGATGAAATGATGATGGAATGATGATGAAACTAATGTATGTATATGATGACTAGATGATGATGAAAGGAATTTAGGATATGCTGATTGCATGATGATAAGAGAAATGTATGGCTAAAATGAATAGATGATAATGGGCGAAATGTACATATCTATATGATACTATTTCTATAGAGTTTGGTATGACCAAGCCTAGCTCGGGGGGTTGTAGGCTCGGGTAACCTATTGAGGGGTTGGTACCTCGATCGCCTAGCTAGGGGGGCAATAGGCCCGGGCAACCTTGTTAGAGGTTGGTACCCATCAACCTTGTTGGAGGATTTGTACACTATCAACTGGGTGGGGGAATTCGTACTCCATCAACCATGTTGGCGGTTTGTACTCGTCAACCTGTTGGGGAGTTTGTGCTCTATCAACCTCATGAAGGGGTTTGTACCTTATGCATCTCTCAAGGAGGTGGTAGGCCTTGGAATGTACTAAAAATGGTCATATGCTAATGATTGCCTATGCATATGCATTCCGATTATGAACTTATCTCTTGTTGCATTGCATCCGACATACTTAGTACATTCAAATGTACTAACGCATAGTCTACACCTGCATGATATCACCATGTTGGAACTAGAGTGTCACTTGAGCATTCTCCTCCACGTGGATAGTACAACTTTGCTCAAGATTGTTGTTGAGTCCTCCACTCCGGGGATGATATTCATGATCTCTTGATATATATTTAGACTTTCTCTCTTGACTTATGCATTGACTATGATGGTGAGCCTGGTTAATTTGTCTTGGCCCCCGCTCTTATCTTATGGTAGAGGTGTTGTTGGACATGTTATGTATCTATGATATGAGCTTTGACTCTTATTGACTTTCGATGTTGATGTTATGAAGTTATCCCTTAGCCCCGTTTATTTTGGTTTACTACTTCATATTATGTTTTATTGTTTCCATGACCAAGGTTGTTAATTATATGTTAAGAGGCTTGCTTGGGGTCCCTTTGAGCTCATGCACTATGTCATATCTAGGACATAGGCTTTTGTCGTAACTCATGTCTAAACAACCATTTTCTCATGGACACTTTCACTATCATACCCAAACACACAACTATGCAACAATTTTAAGAAGATAATAAAAGTTAGGTGCTAAATTCAACTAAGATAGCATACCAAATAAGAAAATATGAAGCAAATAGATGCATTGAAAGAGAAAAGGGGAGCCGATACTCTAGATAATAGTGATCATTTGAAATCATGCCTAAAAATGACGTGGGTTGTAAGAAAATTGATCGGAAAAATTGAAGGGTAAATGAATTAGGGAATGCACAAAATGATGATTTAGGGGTTAAAATTTATTTTGACCCCTTTTTATATTAAATCGAGTCAACCTTTAATATTCTACGGATCAGGGATACGAAACATCGATTATGATTGTAGGGCTACCTACAACTCATTCGTCGTGGTCCTTTTGCAGACATCAACACTTAGCAAAATCCGAATTCACACCCGGGCACTATGAACCCCACTTACGACTCATGGGGGACCTTATGAATCGTAAGGTTAGCTCATAATGTGTGTGCCAATTTTAAACAAATGTTGTTTTCCTCTACGAGGCATGACTATGAGTAGTGTGAACTACGACTCGTAGGCCCGCATGTAGAGGCTGCTTCACATGTAATTTTCTTTAACTCTTCAGCTTTTGGTTTGTACCTGCAGATCAAAACTCAAAAAACACCAATGTCCAACATAATACAACTGATCCAAGACTCAACTCAACAAAATAAGCATCAAACTACTTCCTAAAAATTCAAATATCCAAATTAAACTTAAAACAAACCAAAAACAAGGAAGATACTTGGGTTGCATCCCACGAAGCTCCTTGTTTAACGTCCTCAATTTTTTAATCATGAGTACTCAGAATTCATCACAGGTTGATGGAGTCTCATCTCTACTTCTCTGGATTCTTTTTTGATCTCTTTTTACAGACTCTAATCATGTTGCAACTTGCTTAACCCTGTCATCAAGTCTTTGTATTACCATTGCTTGTTGGTCCACTTTGTAGTTTCCCTTGATGACATCAAACTTTATCTCCTGTATAACCTCTTCATGTTGTTGGTATTGGTAAGCACTTGCTTAAGAATACGATCAATCATTGAGAGTTTATTAGTGATGCATTGCTAGTGTGGTAACCTAAGCCTATTTGGCACACTCTCCTTTCTAGTAAAACTTGGTGTTCATTCTAATGCACTAGTGGATGACACTAGTTGTTTTTGAAGTGGCAGGAAAACTTGGGTGGCGACAGACTATTTTTCCATATATTCGACAATTTCGTTGAAGTGGCCACCTAAGAAATGCTCAACTATCCCTTCCAAATAAGGCATAACCATGTCCTTGCTGTTCGGAGGTTAATGCTCAGTAGAAACTAGTTACCAATACATCATCTGGCGGACAATAGTTCTACTTTGTACCCAAGCACTTCTTATACCTTTCCCAAGCTAACAGATGTTCTCTTGTAGCTCTTGTTTGTTGGGCCCTTTGTAAAAATTAATGAGGAAGGCTCTCTACACCTCCCGCCAGTTGGAACAAACATCTATTGGTGGAATTGACCACCATTTTGCAGCTTCACTCCTGAGAGTCAAGGGAATGGTTTGGAGAGCCATGGCCTCCCAAGCAGGATGTCTTGTCCTAACCACCCCCTCCATGTTTGAGTAAAATTTTACAGGTGAGTTTGAGGGTCTTCAGACTTTTGCCCATAGAAAAGGACACATCTCTACAAGGGTCTCCCACAAGTTACTTGTGATGTAGAGCTTTTGTTCGGTCATGGTGCCTATCAACTTGCATATAAGCCTATCAAACAAAAACAATAATAAAAGAAAAATACAAGAGAGTCCAAAAATTAATACTTGGACTAACCAATAGTGATATCGAGTAAAGAAGCCAACTGTATTCACTGGCAACAGTGCCATAAAATTTGGTGATATTCATGCTCGAATAACAAAGAGGTCATAGTCAGCAATAAACCTAAACATAGGTTAAGGTGGAATCTACAGGGGATACAGGGCTTGACTTTACAGGTTAAATACCAATCATTTCAAGCAGGTGATTACTAAAATCTCTTAAAGTGGTGGAGCGGGCTATTTATGATTTAAGAACAAATATAATAATAAAAAAAACATTATACTAATTATAATGGAAGATACTAAAATTTAGGAACAACTTGGGAAATATGTTTCCTAAGATTCATTGACTTAATTACCCTAGACAACATAACTCTAATTGGGAATTCGCATGCAGGATAGTAACTTAGGTCCTTCGATCCCTCTTGTGAAGGTGAAGGTCAAATTTCACCATGGCGCTTGGTGAGCAAACATGGTATGCCAACTAACCGTTACCCATTCTCCTAGTTAATATCCCCTTGGTCAGGTTTGGTTGATTAGACGAGAACTCATCAATTGAATCCTATCGTCTACTTCCATTTTCATATTCGTCACTACCTTGGTGGGGATCGTGATAGTAGATGGGGTTTGGTGTTGTCCATCAACAAAAATTAATGGAATACACAATATATGCAAAACACCAATCAAAGAAATGTACAAAGTCTAGGTTATTTCAAGTCAACTGCTCATGGTTCCTACAACCGCAAGTTGTGGGTTCTTAGATAATCATGGCTAATGAAAAATCAACAACAATGAAAATAGAAGACATAGTTGAGAGATTACCCAAAACAATGAAGAACACTTACATCACAAGTTGCAAATCACAAGCTTGGATTAATGGAGAATGAGTATAATATGACATTTGCAATCCCCAAAAGTGGGTCTTGAAATTAAAAATGAGAATCTACACTAAACCCTACAAAAACCCTTAGAATATTCAAGAGAGAATATTCAAAGTGTTTTCCCAAAGATCCAATATCTGAGTTCTTATCTAAAACCCTATCATGAAGTATTTATAATGTATAAAATATAACCCTAAAAATTAAATATAAAAGACAGTCGAAAGTGAGTACGTCGCTTAGGTACAACACATAGGGTGATCAACGAGGCACAATTGGGGTTTCACGATCACCTTCTGGTATTTTGGATTTGTCTTCTTCAACCCACTTGAACGAGTTATTGTGTGGGCTATGATTCGTATGCTTCTGTCATTGTCTAGGACATCAATTTTTAGTCCAAAATTTTAGCTCACTGTTTCTAGCTACAATCCTACCTATATGAGTCGTAGTGAGACCTATGACTCCTCGAGTGGCCTCATATGGCTAAACTCCACTTAGCAGATTGTTGATTTTGCTTACTATTTCTTTCCATGAGAGCATCCTATGGCTCGTAGCATGGGCCACTACTCATAGAATGGTTCGTATATCCTGTACTTTATCAAAATTTGCAATTTTCTTCCAAAAACATGCGAACCTATCTTTTCTGCAAATACAATATAAAAACATATAAAACCCATAAAAAGTCGCATTATGAACTTGCAAAATCCCCTATTACAGGCACCAAATATGTTATATATTGATAGCACATCAACATGCCTTGGATTCCATTTAATAGTTTGCTTGGTCTATGATGATGGTCTCTTCCTACACATGTAATATGTTCTATACAAGCGTGTTTTACTTTAAGCATTATCATGTATGCCTTGTTTTTATTATACTTATCCCTTGCTTAAAATTATGCATTTTTGACTACGTTGCCTAACTCTTGTTACATTGCATCCTGCATACTTAGTACATTCAAATGTACAAATGCATAGTCTATGCCTACATGATGTTACCATGTAGGAATGGGAGCCACTCACAATTATCCTCAATGTGGCTAGTGTTGGCGTCTTAAAGATAAGCTTTTGTGAGTCTTCAAGTTTGGGGACACTAGCTATGCTATTCTTATTTTGTTTCCTCTTTATGTTGAGCTCTTGATACTTTGAGGGTGAGCTTGGAAAGTGCCTTGGCCTCTGCTCAAATCTATGTTTAGAGGTGTTGTTGGAGAAAATGATGCACTTATGCTTTGAGCTTTGACTTTTCCATGTTTTATGCTATCAATGACTTCCCTTAGTCCCTTTATCCGTATTTATACTCTCTTATTGTTGTTTAATTGCTTCCGCGACCAAGGATGATAAATGATATGCTAAGAGGCTTGTTTGGGGTCTATTCGGGTTCCTATTTGCTTTCTCACATCTAGACCATAGGCTTAGCTTGAGATAGCCTCAATAACCTTTCCTGCCAAATTCTTGTGGGCTTTTGTGAGATCACACATTCAGCCGACTCTTTTTGATAATTCCTTAATTATGGATTGTGCTATTCTATTTGATAGTATGTTGTCTAGGTATGAGATTGATTGGGCTAACCTCATCACAGTGTAGATTCATTACTCAGGCCATGGTGTAGAGACTGGATGACAGTGAGTCTCTATTAACTCAGTTACTTCAACAGATTAAGCCTTGGGTCTGCCAGCCAATTCATAGTCCAAGGGACATATGCAAACATTAACAGTCGATACTATGTAGGACAGACTCATAGTTGTGGATGCCCACATAGATGCTTTTGAGACATGGATCTAGTAAAGCCTTAGTACTATACAACTAGCGGATATGATGGCCTTTTAGATAGAGATCTAGTAGCTCTGGGATGATATCACAACAGATTTGGCCATACCGATGGCATTCCAACATTACACATTCGATGCTACTGGTGGACTTGTTTGAGGAGCTGTCATAGCCTTCCCATGAGAAGAGCCCCAGATTATATAGTGATCTAAATTTAGTGAGGCTATAGGTGGGGTTGACAGAGAAGTAGGAGCTAAAGCTTTCGTGATGCTCTCGAGAGAGGATGAGAAGCTGCATCAGGCTCATGAACTTGAGAGGGTGAGGGGTGTTGGCCATTTCGAACATGCTTCTACCACTGAGGAGGCAATGAGGCATGTTGAAGGTGGCCCGACTCACCCAGAGACTGGCGCTTAGGCACCCAGGTATGATCCTTTTTTTCACCCCTATGCTTTATATTCTATTTTTGTGCATTAAGGACAGTGCAACTAATTTTCGATCCGGTATGGGTAGTTACAGGCCTTAGTGAAGATTGAGTAACCTTAGTCTATAACTATCCCAAATTATGAATCCTAGGTATTGTCTATGTTCATTTTCCCCATCAATATTTAATTTTTGTTGAACCATCTTATTTAGGATGTGTAAGTAGTATTGATAGCATATGGTTTTAATATTTATGGCATAAGTTTGTTTTTGTGTTTTTTTATGAAAAATGATACCCATAAATTGTTTTTTGTTAGTCTTGATAGTATCTAGGCATGTATGATTGAAGACAGTGCTTGTTTTGATAAGATAGGATGAATTGAGATGAAAAACAAGATATGAAAATCTCTTTGTTGATAATATAGCCAATTGAATGTTTGTG
>JAOTQR010053159.1:0-14445 GCA_025774065.1 Solanum ossicruentum
TGTGGCCTGTTTTTTACTCTTTGGGATTAGATATATATATATATATATATATATATATATATATATATATATATTATTTTGACCGGATTAGTAGTTGTATCTTGTCTTAGTCGCTTTGTATTTGTGACAGTCAGGCTTTGAGAGAGATGCTTTTGTTGTATGTGTATATATTATCTTGTCTTTACGTTATATCGTTATTCTTGTTGTAATTTTGAAATTTGTGGTCCTTAGAGAGTTTTCTGTTTTTAAACCCATTGCTAGTAGATTCAGATTACGAATTGACTTACTTATCAAGTGGAACATGGTAGGTGCCATTATGACTCAATTTTTTTTTATTATGACCTAGTTTTGCCATAAGTAATTGATCAAAATAATATTTGTCCAAGAATAAATCAGTCAGAAAAATAAGAACCAGAACATATAAAAATTTGTCATATCTAAAAGTCCTTCCATAAAACATAGTGAGAATAGTAAATTAAATGAAGAGAGTAAATTAGGGAAGGAAAGAAATTATATCACCAAATATGTTAATCCAATATTTTCATAAGTAACTGAGTGAAACAATAAACCAATTAACCATGAGATTTGGTCAAAAATTCACCAAAATACGTTGTATTCACAAGTACATTATAACAACATTTGTCCTAATAAAAATAGGTAGAAATTTTGCCAAATTTAATGAAGGCCAAAGGATCAATTAAGAGTGACAATTGTATCAAAAATATGTAAATCAGACCATTAAGAAGCAGTTTATGCCATGGAAAATAAATAAATAATAATAATAATAATAATAATAATAATAATGAAAGAAACTAATAATAATGATATAATAACTAAATAAATAAATAATAATAATGATATAAAAAAAACAACTTTCATAAATTATGGATGTTATAATTATTTGGATAAAATTAAATATAAACTCACTTATTTGAAAAGTTTTTAAAAATACCTATTTAATCAAATGACAATCCAAAAGAGACTACATGTGAGTCAAAATTTGTAACACCCCAATATTTTTTAAGTTAAGACCGAGTCATCATTTATATGATATAGGATTGAAATTGATGATTCCTAATTGAGTATAGGTGTTAAATTTAATTTCTTAGTTTGGAAATAGAATTGGAGAAGATCTAAAATCACACGAACCTAAAGTTAAGCTACAAATATTCATAGTGTTTAGTTTCAATATGAGATTTTATAAACATTAGGTGGAACAATGACTTTCAGGTTGTATATACATGCTAGGATTTATTCTTGATTATTTAAAGTATATTGAATATGATTTAGAGACATAAGGGGATCTTTTACATCAAGTTAAATCCAAAGAATTTCTACCGATTAAGTTTTCCTATGAGTTGGTAGAAAGACCAACTTCAAATGACCATACCTGCTAAATTATAACGAGTTAGGTTACCCATAATATATAAAATCAAAGATATTTGAATTATATTTTCAGCGCATTTAATTTCGCCTTAATTGGAGTTCGGAGTAAAAGGTTATGGCCATTTCAGTAAAGATATGCAAAGCTATCTGAAGGTCCGCGATAGCTCTGCGTTACGGACCAAACGGGGACCCTTACTGGATAAATTAATGACATTTTTTTCATTTAATTTGAGGGTACTTTCATCCTAAAACCTTTGGAGGTCTATTAAGGTCACAAAATGCATAAAACATTAGTTTTCATAATTGAAAACCCTCTCCTTTTCTCCTGAACATAAATGCTCAAGAATCATCAAAAAAGTCATCAAGTTAGGATTAGATTTCAAGATTCATCCTCAAGATAAGTTATTCTTCATAAATTGTAATCTACCCCAACCCAAATTTCTTCATCTATTCATGACTCTCTAATAGAATCTTAAATCATAACCTAGAGTTTCAAGGAAACAAATTCAAGAATCACAAGAAAGGATTTCTTGATTCCTCTTTTTCAAGAATTAGGGTTCTTCATCAAGAACTCTAAAAATTCAAAGTCATAAATTCAAGAATCAAGGAGAAGCCCTTCAAACAATGTTTTTCCAAGTTCTTTCACTCTAAAGGAACTATGATGATCGAGGATTTTCTCCAAGAAAACTAGTATTCATCAAATTTCGATTGTAATATCAACTTTCTAGGTATGTCTGGCTAAACTAAAAGCATGAAATCATTCTCCCATGTGCCCCATAGAAGGTCATAGATGAGCTGAGAGTCCATAAGTCCCCATACATAATTCTTGAAGTATTATCTTGATTAAATTCTTGAAAACTATATTACTTACATGTATTTCATAAGTTAATGATCATCATAAACTTGTTTTCTTGAATTGAATACTTTTCATGAGATATTGTGTAAATCCGATATGTTAACTTTTGAAGACATGCAAGAATGTACTTAGGAGATGAGTCTAGAGCCTTGATGATATAAATGTGCTTGTTGTGGTTCTGGTCCTTAATTGAGTGTGTTGATGATGATGATGCTGAGATTGATATCCTTAAAGTCTTAAAGAGGTTGAACTTAATATTAAAAGAATATTTCTAATCCATTGAGTTGATGATTGATGAGATGAGTTGATTTTCTTTGTCCCAAAGAGGCTAAATGATGAGAAATCTCGATATTTAATGTTTATGAGCATATTGAGTCTTAGGAGGAGTATCGAGCACTGAAATGAGTCAAAGTGAGTCCCACTCACACTCATAACTATGTAGCCAGCGTAGGAGAGGATTGGGCAATGGATGTTTACTTAGCCCTAAAATAGAACTTGATGTTATTATAGATCAACAGATACTGCGCCCTTTTACCCCCGCAAGCTACTGGGCATATGCCGCAACGATATCTCGTCATTGTATCATCACAAGCTCATAGGTGATGGCGGTATGTATGAGAAACTTTCAGATAGGTCCCACACTTACAGTACTTTGATGTTGATATGAGTTTCATTGAGTTGAGTTGATTTGAGCTCCCTTGAGGTAAGTTAAATTGGTTGATGGGTCACATGTCTACTCTTTATTCTAGCTTTAGATAGATGTTTGACAGTTGGATTGGTTATCTTTATGAGTTGATATTGTTCCATATTATTCTACCTATTTCTATTTCATTCAACTATTTTACATACTGTACATTCCATGTATTGATGCCACTCGGCGCTGTATTATTTCATGATACAGACATATGGACTAGGGATCATCAAAAGGCGCATCGTAGAGGGTGTAAGACGCTAAGCTGATTAGTCAGCCTCTCCTACTTCGGAGGAATCATTACCTGTGTTTTCATCTTGCTTTTAAAGTTGGAGTTTATCATCTTTACTTTATTTTGAGGTAGTCATGGGTCTGTCATTGGCACCACTTAATAGTGATAAAAGCTTCTTAGATTAGAGTCGAATGTTGATACTAAGACTTGTTGAGCTAGGTCTTTCTACTAGCCCTTTTATTTATTGATATTATTTTGAGACTAGATGAGATGTGCCCATTACTTTCCTTAGTCTTTCGTTGATTGTCTTGAGTTTATTGATTGAATAAATGTGATGAGGCCAAGTGATTCGCTTGGGGACTAGCAATAGTCTCTGAGTGCCGGTTATGTCTAGGGTACCCTCTGAGGCATGACAAACTTGGTATCAGATCACAGAGTTCAAGTGTCCTAGGGATTCTATGAAGCCATTTCCAGAAGAGTCTTTATTCTTTGTGTGAAGCGTGCCACATCTATAATAGGGAGGCTATGGGACATTAGGAATAGTTTCGCTTCTTTCAAATTCTAAATCGTGCGATAGAGTTATTTCTTAAGAAATCTACGATGATTCGTGCGATGCTCTAAACCTTTCGACTATGCCTCGTCCGCAAGGTGATAGAGACAGTAATGCTCACACTCTTATAGATGAGATCCTCTGCGATAAATTTTGTCAGAATGGTAGAGAGACCACACTAGGCTTGAGAGAAGATGACTAGTATGCTAAGTTGAGTGACCAGAATAAGTGCACTATTACTCATATGAATCATCCATTTAAGCAAGCTCTAGAGGTACCAAGACCCTTTTTCTTGAAAATTTGCTTCTGATGTTACCCATGAGAGAAAAACTTATGTCTCTAAAGAGTTTAATGTTACCACCTAAGAG
The DNA here is from genome assembly GCA_025774065.1 of Solanum ossicruentum. NCBI lineage: Eukaryota > Viridiplantae > Streptophyta > Magnoliopsida > Solanales > Solanaceae > Solanum > Solanum ossicruentum. The sequence goes on from JAOTQR010053159.1 coordinate 4,084, forward strand.
TGAGATGTGAGATCTTATAAACTCCGAATAGAATTGAATTATCCCAGAGTTAGAAGGATGATGATGGAAAGAAAGGGAAGACATAGCAAGAGTGATGTTTGATTAATGCTTGTAGTTAGAGTTATGCACCTGTTAGCTATGTAAAGGTGATGAGTCGATTTCCCTAAGTTTGATTAAAGAGTAGTGAGTATCCTATGATTGTCATGATGAGGTATAGAGAGAGAGAGAGAGAGAGAGAGAGAGAGAGAGAGAGAGAGAATTACTGTCACAATGTGTTAAAGTATGCTCAAAACTAGAAAGAGGTCCATGTTGATGTATTTTTATATTCTTTTAGTGAGGGTTAAGTATAGATGTTAAATCGGGGAAACAGAGTACTTCTGAGGTAATGGACCTAAACTAGGCCTATGATTTCGACGTGATAGTATCATAAGATTCATACGGTGATGAGCTTAGCTAGATAATAAGGTGATGTATACTAGATGGGTAAATGGTGCATGAGTTATGAAGAGAGGATGTGGATCGAATATTCACTATGAGACTTTAGTAAGGCTATATTCCTAAATTGTTACCTAGTAGTTATAGGTCGGTATAATATGAGGGAAATGTGTGATGCAGATGGTAGTAATAATCCCTAAGTTTGGAATTATGGAGAGTGATGTCAAGAGGGAGATAGCATGATAATAGTGATAGTCCTTGTTGGATATTTGACCTAAGAGTCTTGTTATAGTGTGTGTTCAATGATTAAGATATTGATTGGCAAGGAACATGGTGCTTGGAGTAGAGTGGAGGTACCCCTTAGATGGAGATAGTAAACTAAGGGAGAAACACTAGAATAGAGGAGGCTTAAGAGGTTTGAGATATTTATCCATGATTGTATATAGATGTGTGAAGCTCTAAGTTATGACTACTATGAGAATCTAGATAGTATATTTGAGTTGTTGATGTGGAGTAGGCTGATGTAAGTAATTTTTGTCGTCACAAGTAGCTAAGTCGATTTGGAGGCTTATGGATAGATCATGATGAGTTTTCCATGATAGTCTAAATCTTGTACAAATGAGTTTATGGGGGGCACATGAGTTGGGAGTCTATAGGAAAAAAAAGGAGGTTATATTGTAAGAGTTGTGGGAAGGGTTATGTACGCCATAAGAATAGCAAATATAGAGAGATTTCCATAGAGACAAGAAGGAGCTAAGAGTGATATCGTTGGAAAGAGTCTGAGTGGCTAGTTATATGTATGCACCAATAGCATAACATAAGAGTTGACGATATTCTTGTGGGTAGTAATTCCTTGACCGAGTGGAGGTATATGCTTACAACCTAGTAGAGGAAATTGATTCCCAAATTTAGAGAGAGGACCTTGAGAGGTAAAGGAGAGATGGCGAAGTGGTAAATCAGAGTAGATCTTGAGTCTTTGATAGTGATGGATTGATCAAGATGAGATACCAACTCTTTTCCATCTCATACAATCTTTAGCTTTCAGTTGAGGTGTCACTCTATTCCCTTCTAGTGTATGACTGTCATACCTCTGGCCTCGTCCTATGCACATCATGTTGATTCTCGTTCATGCTGAGTTTTTCATGGATGAGAAGCAATGAATTCATTCATTAATCTTGATCTTACCCCGTGAATCCAAAAGCTTCCAGTTCTATGCTGAATAAGATGTGACCTGAGTTTTACACTATGTATAGTTCTGTGAACTTTGAGTGAATTTTGATAGACGAGGGAGATTGTACTTCATTTTGAATGTCTTCAAATAAGATTTTTCGACTGAATCATGCCAATGATCTCCGTTCCAAGCCCTTTGAGTAATCCAGCTTTCCAACCTTGATAGAAGTATTAACGATAGTAGACAAGTTATGGGTAATGGGAGACAATGAGTACTCCTAAATTGTGATATTGGAGTTGAGTTCTTATCTTTGAGTTGATGTACCTTTTGAGCCTTTGCCTACTTAAATATATAAGTCCTTGATTGTATTTGTGCCTAATAATGATGTTGGAGATAAAGTTTAAACTCTAGATATTGTGTTCGATGTCTATTCTTAAGAATGAGTATTCGAATATCCGAGTATTTGCGTTCTTGATGGTATTCATGCTTATTTTGCATAGAGAGATAGTAGTTTGGGGTTTTATCAAAGGGGGAGATGATAAGTTTCTCCAGGTCCAATTGTGATGCTGAAAGTAGTAGACCGAGAGTGAAGGTAGATGAGAAGAAGTGAGTGTATCCTTATTATGATATTGGTGTCAAACTTATATCATGTAGGGATAGAGATAAGAAAGAGGAGAGAGATGAAACCTTATGATGACTAATAAATAGGTAAGAGTATGACGGTGTGACTTTGAGTGAGAACACATTGAATGGTGGAGGTAGAAGTGCTAAGTGGGCTTGAAAGTTCTAAGATACTGACAGGCTTGAAGTTAGGGTTGTTGTTATGCGAGCATTGATGATAGACTAGTAAAGACTTTGTAATAAGGGTTTGAGAAAGAGTAGTGAAGTAGTGAAAAGGACTAGTGATCGTTTAGTGAAACTCTTATGGAAGTTAGAGCTGAGTATAAAGGATTAGCTTTGTAGGAATATGATCATCTCGTAAATAGCACCTTGACGCTTAGAATCGGGCTAGAAAGGAAGAGGAGGAGGTGGTTAGATGGAAAAATTTGAATAAGAGCTATAAGCTTAAGTTGATGGAGTAGAGTGCCATGAAAGGGAGTACAATTGAGGTGGGGAGTTGAGCTCGAGAGTGTCCATAGAGTCTTGCATATCACGATGGCTTTATTCTCGATTAGAGTTGATGACTTCTTTTCTAAGTTCAAAAGATTGATAGTTGAGGTGTTCAAATGATTCAAATTGATTGAGTTTCGACATTTCGTTCGTGCTTGATGATGAGGATGTTGATAGTAATGTTCTCACCCTTGACTTAGTTGATATTTCCATTCTTGGATTGATATGTCTATTTTGAGTCTAGTAGAGTTTGTCAAGGTTGATCAAAGAGGCGATAAATTGAGTTACTGAGAAAACCTATGTGTGTTTTTCATGCCTTGATATCCATCAGTGCTCATCATTGGAGGACGAATGATCCCAAGAGGGAGATAATATAACACCCCAATTTTTTAAGCTAAGATCGAGTTATTCTTCATATGATATAGGATTTTAATTGATGATTCCTAATTGAGTATAGGTTTTAAATTTAATTTCTTAGTTTGGAAATAGAATTGGAGATGATCTAAGGTCGCACGAACCCTCTAGTATGAAGTTAAGCTAAAAAAATTTCTTAGTGTTTGAGTTTCAATTTAAGATTTTATAAAAGTTACGTGGACCAATGACATGTAGGTTGTATATACATGCTAGGATCAATTAATAAGTATTTAAAGTATATTAGGTGTGATTTTGAGTCACGAGGGATCTTTTACATCAAGTTAAATTCAAAGAATTTCTACCGGCTAAGTTTTCGTATGAGTTGATAGAAGGGTCAACTTCAAATGACCATATTGCCTAACTTATAATGAGTTAGGTGCTTATAATATATTAAATTGAAGATATTTGAAATAGCTTTCCAATGTATCTAATTTTGCCTTAATTGGAATGAGCATTTTAGTCAAGACGTGCAGAGCTGTCTGAATGCTGTCGCGGACCTTAACGGGGACCCTTACTGGATAAGTTAATGACCTTTTTTTCTTTTTTTTTTTTTGAGGGTATTTTCATCCTAAAACCCTTGGAGGTCTATTTAAGGTCCCAAAACGCATAAAATGTCACTTTTTATAATTAAAGCCCCCCTCATTTATTCCTACACATCAACGCTAAAGAATCATAAAAAAAGTCAACAAGTTAGGATTAGCTTCCACGATTCATCCTCAAGGTAAGTCATTCTTCATAAATTTTAATCTACCCAACCCAAATTTCTCTATCTATTCATGAATATATAATAGAATCATAAATCATAACTTAAGCTTTCAAGAAAATGAATTCAAGAATCCCAAGAAAAGATTTCTTGATTATTCTTTTTCAAGAATTAGGGTTTTTCATCAAGAATTCTAAAACTTCTACGTCATGAATTCAAAAATCAAGGAGAAGCCCTTCAAACAATGTCTTTCTAAGTTTTTCCACTCTAAAGGAACTACTGAGATCGAGGATTTTCTCCAAGAAAGCTAGCATTTATCAAATTTCAATTTAATATAAACTTTCCAGTATGTAAGGCTATTGATATTGTTCTCTCATGTGCCCCATATATGTTCATAGATAAGTTGAGAGTCCATGAGTCCCTGTACATGATTCTTGAAGTATTATCTTGATTAAATTCTTGAAAACTATATTATTTACATGTATTTTCATAAATTTATGATCATTATAAACTTGTTTTCTTGAATTGAATACTTTTCATAAGATATTGTAAACACTATATGTTAACTTTTGAAAGCATGCAAGAATGAACTCAGTAGATGAGTCTAGAGCCTTGATGATATAAATGTTTTTGTTGTGATAGTTTTGGTTCTGAATTGAGTTTGTTGATGATGATGTTGATGAGATTGATATCCTTAGAATTTTAAAGATGTTGAACTAAATCTTAAAAGAATGTTACTAATCTATTGAGTTGATGGTTGATGAGATGAGTTGATGTTCTTTGTCCCAAAGAGACTAAATGATAAGAAATCTTGATGTTTTATGTTTATGAGCATATTGAGTCCTGGACGGAGTATCGAGCACCGAAATGAGTCACAGTGAGTCCCATTTTCACTCATAACTACGTCTCTAGCATAGGAGAGGTCTGAACAATAAAAAATGGATGTTTCCTTAGTCCTAAAAGAGGACTTGATGTTATTATGGGTCCACAGATATCACGCCCTTTCACCCTAGAAAGGTACTAGGTGAATGATGCAATAATATTGCTTCCTTGTATTATCGTCGTCTCATAGGTGATGGTTGTAGGTTTGAAAAACTCCTATATAGGTCCCACATTAATATTACTCTGATGTTGAGTTGAATTTTATTGAGTTGAGTTGAATTGAGCTTCCCTGAGTTGAGTTGAGTTTTGGTTGATGGGTCACATGTCAACTCTTTATTCTTGCTTTAGATAGATGTTTGACATTTTGATTAGTTATCATTCTGAATTAATATTGTTCCATGTTATTCTACCTGTGTGATGTCTCGGGAGGGTACCCTAGGCATAACTAGGACTTAGCAACTATTGCTAGCCCTCGAGCGAACCACCTCGCCTCATTACCTTAGTTCAATCATACATCAGTGCAAGACGTCAGAATTAAAAATTAAATAATAGCGAGCTATTCTATTTCATTATATCTACGTCAGGGATAAAGGCCATAGGCCACAAAATAAGTCTTTAACGTCCATCACATAAAACAGAATTAAAGTCAACTAGTGAAAAAGGAAAGCGGAAATTAACCCCAACATCAACCCATCATCTCTATATGTCTATGAAGTCTTTGTCTCTATAAGTCTAGGATGGTACCATGACAGGCCATGGCCACCACAAACTCAGAATAACTCAAAACAATAAGGAAATGAAATAAAGACATACTCCGAATGCAGGGGAGGAGTCTCCAAGTCTCTGGGGCTAGAAGTCTTTAAACCTCAATGAATTGTCTGCTTAAGCCCTTTGTCTACTGAATCTATATCATAAAATAATATAGTGCCAAATGGCATCTGTACGTGGAATGTACAGTATGTAAACAGACTAAAAGTAAATAGTATAGATAGATATTACACGAAATAACATCGACTAATCAGGTATGCATCTCAACTCAGAATAAGGAGTAGGATAATATCACATCAACATCAATTAAGATTCATACCATCACATCACCACCAACATACTATCACGATGAAACCTATCTTGGAGTTACTCAGACCTACAACCATCATCTATGAGCTAGTGATAATATAACGAAACGATGTCATTGCGATATCTGCCCAGTACCTTGCCGGGGATAGAGGGTGTGCTATCTTTGGCTCCAAAATAATGTCAAGTCCTCTTTTGGGACTAAGGAAACATCCATTTTTACGGTCCAATCCTCAGCTACGCTAACCATGAGTTATGGGTGTGAATAGGCTCACTCTTACCCATTTCGGTGGTTGATACTTCTCCCAGGACTCAATATGCTCATAAACATCAAACATACGGATTTATTATCACTTAGCCTCTTTTGGGTAAGGGATATCAACTCATCTCATTAGTCATCAACTCAGTGGATTAGGAACACTTTTTGAAGATTAATTCCAACCTCTATCAAACTCAAAGGATATCAACCTCATCAACATCAACCATCAACTCATTCAACTCAGGACTTGGACCATAACAAGCAAACACACCCATGTGATCAAGGCTCTAGACTCAATCCTTATCTTCTTTCATACAAACTTTGACAATTAAATCATGTAGGGTTTATACAATAGTTCAAATAATCTCAGTTTTGATGATCATCACTTCAAGAAAATACATGTAAATTAACATAGTTTTCAGTAAAACATTCAACAATGTTTCAGACATGACCCATCACCTTCTACTATGTACTTTCTACAATCAAAGGGGCTCATGGGAGAACAATCTCATGCTTTAGGTAGCCTTACATACTTGGATGAAGAACACACTTGATGTTCTTCAAGGAATTGACCCACAATCTAGAAATCCCCAAGCCTATTCTTGTCTACTCTTTCAAGAACTTTCACGAAGAAACTAAGAAAAATGGGTTTTTAAATCCCTAATCTGATATAAACAACTCTTAAACACATTTTTAGGACTTGTGATAGGTTGGGGAATGACCAAAAGACCTTCCCACAATAAAAGAAAATTTTCCACTTCATAACAACATGTCCGCGTCACGCCAGGGCGCGAACATGTGTTTTTCATGAAAATTCATGATTTCCAAGTTTTCGAAAAAAATATTAAGAAAAACTTAAGTATGAGTCTGCGCCCCAGGCACGTTGTCCTAGGCATGTACTTTTATTGTCCTGGAATTAACTAGAAAAAAATATTTTCTGACTTAATTGATCTAAAATCGAGTCGATGTTGTTTTCATACTCCATTTTTTGTGTTAATCGCAAATTCAATTTCGGATTTCTCATTCAAGCTTGGGAAGACGTGTTATGTGCACGATTCCATTCTAGGGGTATTTTGATAATTTTGTGGAGTGTTACATTATCTCCCCCTTGGGATCATTTGTCCTCGAATGATAAGTAAAAGTAGAATTAAGGCACGAATAGACTTAGGACTCATCTTAATACTCACTTGAGAAATCTTGAACTTTCGACTATCCATCACCTTATACCTCTACAGTAGCCTAAAAAATAGAATAAAAACTCTAACTCAAGAGTGGAACTTCAATTAACTCAAGGATAGGGACATTACCTTCGACATTATCATCATGTAGCATGAATAGGTGTGGGTATTTGATCTTCATAGCTTCCTCAGCTTCCCATATAGCTTCCTCAACGAATTGATTCTTCCATAAAATTTTGATGGAGGCTATATCTTTATTCCTCAGCTTACGAATTTGATGATCGAGGATTTGGGCTGGAATTTCCTCATAGGATAGGCTTCCTTTTATTCTAGTACTCTCAATAGGGATTTCCAAAGCAGGATCTTCCAAACACTTCTTCAGCATCGATACGTGGAATACCGGGTGAATCCCGTCTAACTTGAAAGGCAATTCTAACTCATAGTTGACCTTCCCAATCCTTCTCACAATTTGGTAGGGTTCGATGTAGTGTATACTTAACTTTCCTTTCTTCCCTAACCTCATAATGCCCTTCATATGTGATACGTTCAGGTGTACCCAATCATCTAATTCAAATTCTAAGTCCCTTCTTCTTACATTAGTGTAGGACTTTTGGAGACTTTGTGCAGTCTTCAACCTATCTCTAATGACCTTTACCTTCTCCATAGACTGGTGGGAAAGATCAGGTTCAATCAATTCAGCTTCACTAACCTTAAACCACCCAATTGGCTATCTGCATCTTCTCCTATACGAAGCTTCATAAGGGGCCATCTAGATACTGGCATGATAACTATTGTTGTACAAATCGATCAATGGTAAATGATCATCCCAATTCCCCTTAAACTCAAGGAGACAAGCTCTCAACATATCTTCTAATGTTTGAATGGTGCACTATGCCTGGCCATTTGTCTGTAGATGAAAGGTCGTACTCAAATTTACCTTAGTACCCAATCCCTTCTGAAAAGATCTCCAAATTGGGAGGTGAATTGAGCTCCTCTATCTGAGATGGTAGAAAAGAGAACCCCATGTAAGCTCACAATCTCACAAATGTATAACTTAGCATACTCCTCTGCAGTGTTAATGGTCTTGACTACCAAGAAGTGAGCTGATTTAGTCATCCTATCCATGATCAACTATATTGAATCATGTTGATTTTGGGACTACGGTAAACTAGTAATAGAATCCATATTGATCATCTCCTATTTTCATTCTAGAATTTCAAAGTTTTGAGCTATCCCACGTGGCCTTTGGTGTTCAACCTTGACCTGCTGACAATTGGGACACATAGAGACAAATTTAGCAATGTATTTCTTCATTTCATTCCACCAATAGACTTCTCTCAAGTCGTGGTACATCTTTGTGGATCCATGATGGATAAAATATCTAGAGTTATTAGCTTTGGCCATGACTCTCTCTTGAGCACCATCGACATTGGGCACACAGTCTACCCTGGTATCTCAACACCCCATCTCCCAATTTGGAGAAAACCATCACTTTTTGCATATGGACATCTTCTTTCAATTGAAACAAGATAGTGTCTTGGTCCTGCTTTTCCTTCACCTCTGACACTAAGGATTGAGCAGACCTATTTCAAACATTGACCCCGCCTATATTATTGTCCTCAAGTTGTACTTCCAATTGGGCCAACCTGTGCACTTCCTTTGCCAGCTCTTTCTTCCTTTCCTTCACATAGGCAGTGCTACCCATAGAAAACCTGCTAAGAGCATCAGTACAATGTTAGCCTTACCTGCATAGTAGAGAATACTCATGTCATAATCCTTGATTAACTCTAACCATCTCCTCTATCACAGGTTGAGCTCTTTCTGACTAAAGGCATATTGCAAGCTCTTATGGTCAGTGAACATATCCACATGCACTCCATACAAGTAGTGGAGCCAGGTCTTAAGTACGAACACCGCTGCTGCTAACTCAAGATCATGGGTGGGGTAGTTCTTCTCATGAATCTTATGTTTTCTAGAAGCATGGGTTATCACCTTCCCTCTCTGCATCAACACATAGCCCAGTCAAACTCTAGATGCATCACAATACATCACAAAGTCTTCCATCCGATTGGGAAAATCAATACTAGTATTATAGTCGGTCTAGTCTTCTACTCTTGGAAGCTCTTCTCATATTCGTCAGACCACTAAGACTTGACCTTTCTCTATGTTAGCTCAGTCAATGGTGCAGACAAGGCAGAAAACCCTGAACAAATCTACGGTAGTAGCCCCCTAACCCCAGGAAACTCCATATGTTGGTGGGAGAGGTCGGTCTGGGCCAGCTTTTAACCACTTCAATCTTTTGGGCATCTACTTGGATACCATCGCCCTAGCCAGTATGACCTAGGAAGGCCATAGACTTGAGCTAGAATTCATACTTTGAAAACTTTGCATGCAATTAATGGTCTTTGAGAGTTCGCAAAACCACTCTAAGATGATTAGCATGCTCCTTCTCATCCTTAGAATATACCAAGATATCATCAATAAATACAATCTCAAACATGTTAACGTAGGGTCTGAATACTCTATTCATCAAGTCCATGAAAGCTGCAAGTCTATTAGTCAACCCAAAGGACATGACCAAGAACTCAAAATGGTAATATCTTATCCCTAAGGCTATCTTGGGAACGTCACATTCCCTTATTTTCAGCTGATGGTAATCCGATCTGAGGTCTATCTTGGAAAAACAAGAGGCACCCTGAAGTTGGTAAAATAGGTCATCTATCCTGGGGAGAGGATACTTATTCTTTATTGTAACCTTGTTAAGTTGCTGGTAGTCTATACACATTCAGAGAGAACCATCTTTCTTATGCATAAATAGGACAGGATCACCCCAAGGAGAAACTCTAGGTCTTATGAAACCTTTCTCTAGCCAGTCCTTCAATTGCTCTTTCAATTCTTTCAACTCAGTGGCGGCCATCCTATAAGGTGGAATCGAGATAGGTTAAGTATGGGAAAGAATGTCAATCCCAAAGTCAATATCCTTGTCAGGAGGGACTCTAGGTAGACCATCAAGAAACACTTTGGGAAACTGTTAGACCCAGTAAATATTTTAATTGCGGTAAATTGTCGCATTGGAAAATTTTGCAAATATTGTATAATTGAACTTAAGTTAATTGTGGTGCATAAGTATAGGAGT
>JAOTQR010053200.1:0-14444 GCA_025774065.1 Solanum ossicruentum
ACATCCTTCATGGGTGAAAACTTCAAATAGATCCAATCACCAACTTTAAATTCAAGGTCTCTCCTCCTCATATCGGCATAGGATTTTTTATGACTTTGTACTATTTCGACCTTTCTCTAATCATCCTTACCTTTTCAAGAGACTCCATAACCAGATCCGAACTTATCAAAGCCACCTCTCCTACCTAAAACCAAACATGTGATCTACAACGCCTACCATAGAGGGCCTCAAAAGGAGTCATATCAATACTAGAATGACAGCTACTGTTGTATGCAAACTCCATCAATGGAAGATGATCATCCCAACTACTTTTCAACTCCAATACACAAGCCCTAAGCATATCTTCAAGAGTTTGGATAGTTCTTTCGGCTTATCCATCCATTTGATGGTGAAAGGTCGTACTAAACTTAACCTTTGTGCCAAGACCGCTTTGAAAGGAATTCCAAAAAATATGAAGTAAATTGAGCACCACGATCCGATATGATAGACAAGGGAACCCCATGCAACGTTACCAATGCATGGATGTACAACACCTAGCATAATCTTCAACCCTATATGTAGTCTTAAATGGTGGAAAATGAGCCGATTTTGTCATTCTAACAATCACAACCCAAATGGAGTCAAAACCCTTTATAATCTTTGGCAACCCAACCACAAAACTCATATTAATTTCTTCCTGCTTTCAAGTAGGAATCTCTATGTCTTGGGCTAGGCCACCCGGCCTTTGATGTTCGGCTATGACTTATTGGCAATTATGACAACCGGATACAAAATTGGCAATGTCCCTCTTCATGCCTCCCCACCAATACACATCCCTTAAATCTCTATACATTTTAGAAGAACTGGGGTGAATAGAATAAGGAGGTACACACAACCTACCTTGGTACCAAAAGGCACCATCTTCCCCTTGGGAGAAAACCTCCACTTTGCCATCCCTCACCAATTCCTTCAATTCTAACAAGGAGGGATCAAGATTTTGTGTTGCTTTTACCGTATCGACCAAGGAAGATTTTGAACTATCAACAATAACAATACCACCATTATTAACCTCTTCTAACCTAACCCCCCCAATCTAGTTAACCGATGGACCTCCCTAGCTACCTCTTTAACCACCACCATCAACATGAGCTAGGCTGCCAATAGACACCCTACTCAAAGAATTGGCCACCACATTAGCCTTACTAGGATGATAATGCACAGTCATATCATAACCCTTAAGAAGTTCTAACCACATTCTTTGCCTCAAATTAAGATCCTTTCAATTAACATATATTGGAGACTCTTATAATTGGTAAACACATCCACAGGCACCCCATACTAACAATGATGCCAAATTTTCGAAGCAAATGCCACGGCGGCCAATTCAAGATCATGGGCAGGGTAATCCTTTCCAAGCACCTTATATTGTCTAGAAGAATAGGTTGTAACCATACATTTAGCATCAAAACACCATACAAACCAATTCTTGAGGAATAACAATACACAACAACCCTTCTAACCCTTCTGGTAGAGCCAAGATAGGAGTGGACACAAGCTTAACCTTCAAGGTTTTAGAAACTCTATTCACACTCATTGATCCACTCAGATTAGCCTTACTTGGGGTCAAGTAAGCCGTAGGAGAAGCAATAGAAGAAAACCTATCCATAAACCTCTGGTAATACCTGTTAAGTCCAAGACATCCCTAATATCTGGTAGGGTCAACGGTCTAGGCTAATCTCTAATTACCTTCATTTATTAGGGTCCAACTAATGCCATCAATCAACACCACACGACCTAGGAAGGCAACCTATTACAACCAAAACTCCCAGTTCTCCTATTTAGCACCTAACCTTCTTCCTTAAACTTTGTAGTACTACCCTCAAATGACTCACACACTTCTCCTCACTCCCGGAGACAAACCAAATATCACCACCAAGGACCATTAAGAGCATAACAAGGCAGGGTTTAAAGACCTCATTCATGAGACCTATAGGCATAATTGATGCTTTAGTCAAACCAAAAGGCACAACGCCAAATTTAAAATATAGGAAATGACATTCACTATCTCATTGATCCCTGGAAACAACTCAATAAAAGTAACTTAGATTCAACACCCCTAATTCTTACAAGATTATAAATGCAACCCTTAGAGATCAATCGCACCCTAAGACGAGAAACGGACTTACCCCTTCACCACCATATTACAAGCCCCAACTCAAAGACGGGTTTATTAGGGAATTGGAAACTAACTCTATGGGTCCTACAATCAACGGAGACATAATAAGACTGCAACTAATCTATCCCAAGTATGACATCAAAATCCACCACATCAAACCCAACAAGTCAAAAGGTAAGACCTTATGCAATATGGATCCTCTGAAGGTAGCCTTGTAAACAAACCACAATTTTGAAGCATTGTAGGAAACTAAACATGGTGAACTTAGTGTCGGCTGGTAGCGTTGGCAACACTTTCGCTCCTGTGATATCCATGGCCATAGGGTTTATCCTATATTGATTCCAATCATATGCATTTTTCACTGAAATCCCTATGGTGTGGTCCATTCTCCCTTTGAGGTAGGATCTCTACCCACATCTTCATCATATTTACCAATAGCTTCATCAATCGCGATGTCCTCATTTTCCTAGGCCATTCTTCTCTCAATTCGGTGGATCTCCAAGTTGATTAGAACTAACTCATTGCCTTGGCTCTTTGTGTTGGGCAAGAAAACCTAATACACCTTACAATACAAAACCAACAAAACAAAAATAAAAATAAATTACAAGAGAATGTAGAAATTAACACTTGAATTAACTATTAGTGAAATCAAGTCAAAAACCTAGTCGCATTCCTTGATAACGGAGCTATAAATTTAGATGTTCACACTCTAATAGTAATAAGCGGACGCTATCAAGCATAAACCTAACTTGAGGCTAGGGTCGAAGCCACAGGGAATACGGGGTTTGACGAAATTGAATCACCAACAATCATTTCAAGTACCAATCGACTATATTATCTAGAATTGGGGGGTTTACAAATTGGAGTGAGATGACTACAAAAACTATACTTATAATCATGAAGAGACAATCAACTTGAGGAGCAACTTGTGAATTGTGTTCCCCATAATTTGTTAACTCAGATACCTCGGATAACATAACCCTAATTGAGACATTGCATGCAAGACAGTAACTTAGGTTCTTCCATCCCTCTTGTAAAGGTGAAGGTCGAATTTCACCATGGCGCTTGGTTGGCAACCATGGTGTGCCAACTAACCATAACCTATTGTTCCAGGCAACCTCTCCTTGGTTGGATTTGGTTGGTTAAATGAGAACACATCAATCGAATCCTTTCACCCATTTTCTTTTCCTATTCATCACTACCTTGGTCGAGATCATGACACTACGTGGGGTTTGGTGTTGGCCACCACCGAACAACAAGTATTCTGAAGGAAAATGGACAATATATACAAATACCTAATCAAAGAAATGCAAATAATCTGGGTTATCTCAAGCTAGCCACTCATCGTTCCCACAACCCAAGTTGTGGGTATTTAGCTACTCATAGCTAGGCAAAATCACAAACAATGCATAGAATAAAGAAGGTTGAGAAATTGCCCAAAGAAAATAAAGAACAAAAACCACCTTGATGTTGAAATCACAAGCTTGAATAATGGAGTTCAATTACAAGTGATTTCAAATCCCCAAATTGGGTCTTCAAAGTAAAAGCCTATGTATCTACAATAAACCCTAGAAAGTGCTCACTACAATATTCTTAGAATAATCTTGACACTCTAACTTCCTTTTTAAAACCCTAACTTATACTATTTATATTATTTATAAAAAGGACCTTAAAATAAATAAGAAAAGTTTGGTTGGCAACTGTTATAATTCATAGGTATGACTCGTACGATAACCTACGAGATGTAATCGGGTTTTCATAGTCAGCACTTGGTATTTTGGATTTAACTGCTATGATCTACAGTACGAGTCATGGTATGGTCTACGACTCGTATCCTGGGCTCGTATGGCTGAACTTCATTTTATCAGATTTTGATTTTTGAAAGTTGTTAATCACTACAGTCATGCCCTACGACTCTTAGCTTGGGCTACGACTGGTAGAGGGTCTCGTAGGTCCTCAAATTCAACAAGGCTGCTACTTTTCTCAAAGATTAAGCCAACCAGTATTTTCTGCAAAACCAAACACAAAAAACATAAAAACCAGATATAGCCACATTAAGAACTTACAAACTCCCTTGTTTTAGGCATCAAATGTGTTGTATTTTGATAGCACATCATAAAACACTCTCCGCGTAAACCAGCTGTGTAAGTGTACGGTTGAGGACTCGATAGAATGTGAGAATGACAATGTAGGAAAGCAGTAACAAATAGTGTTTCCAAACAAATAAGGAACGCAAGGTTGGATTTGACCTACGATCATTCAATCAAAGCAATATATGAGACAAATAGTTAGCTAACAAATAATCATGAATTCCTAAGCTTAGTTTATAAAGGTTAAAATCTAAATAATTTCCCTAGCAGAGTCGCCACTCTGTTGCACCCCATTTTCGGACGGATCGGAATAGTTTGCAATATCATGTGGCTAAGCACTCTAGTTTTTGAAAAAATATATTTCGAGTCACCGCCTAATTTTAAAGAAAATATTAGAAAACCATTTTAAGAAATGTAAATGTAGACTCTGTTTTTGTTTATGAAACCAGTAAAATTCTAGGTAAGTGTTTTGGTACTCGAGGGGAAGGTGTTAGTGTCACGACTTAGACCTAGGGTCTAGAAATGAAACGGCAAATGGGAACCCGAGCATCCCCAAACAAGCCTCAAAATACCAAAATCCACATCATCGGTTCGGAAGCGCATTTGAACGTTGGTGAGTCCTCAACTACAAGGACATAGTTATCTTGATTTATGCTATGTATAGTCTCTTTTTCGCTAACGCCATGCTTTGAAAATGAGGATGAGCCCGGTTTCTTGTCTTGGCCCCCGCCAAGTTCTATGTTTAGAGGTGTTATTGGATAAGTTATTTAATGATTGTTATGAGCCTTGACTCACTTTGACTCTATGATGTTTTGTGATATGAAAGATGTCCCTTAGCAACGTATCCCCTCTTTACTATATCTTATTGTTATCTTATTGCTTCCATGACCAAGGATGTATAATGATATATTAAAAGGCTTGATTGGGGTCCCTTCGGGTTCCCCAAAAGCCGTGTCATATCTAGGCACTAGGCTTGGATCGTGACAAGGACTCACCACAACAAGTATAACTTGAAACACAAGCTAGACGTCGTACGGTGGATAAATGGGCTCCTTGGTCCCTACATGGTGAAATCATGTAGGCAAAATATGTGTTAGTACGTTTGGATGTACTAAGTATGTGAGATGCATTGCATGTAACTTACAAAATTTTGGACACAATGTTAGATGACAAGGGAACATAATATAGAAAGAGAACTATATAGTAAGGAATGTAGTATAACAAGATGCTATCAAATTCATGATGCATGCAATGCAAATGATGCCCATATATAGTGGGGATGTAACCTTAACCGACATAAGTAAGATCAAGTGAGCTTACTGGAATCCCGATGAAATCCCCGCATCGGTAAAGAGGTAGTCCACTTTCCAAAGGTAAATCATACTTTACTCTACGGGAACAACACCCTTTTCGTATGAAGTATCCTTCCTTATAGAAACAACACCCATTTTGGATAGGATTTTCACATATAGCATATAAAGTCATGTCATGTCTTCCCTTTATGGGAACAACACCCATTTCGAAGGCATCTTTCCTTATGGGAACAACACCCATTTCGAAAAGGAAACCTATGCTAGGCACATAGTTCAAGAAAAGAGAGCGGGACCCTCATTCCATCGGTGCTAAGTCATCATCCCATAAGAATACATATAGTATACATAGTTATACATACTTTGAAAAAAAATACAAGTCTTGCCAAAATATTTCAATTCACACTTGGACTTAAAAGCCAAACATCATTCCTAATAGTTCATACTTATGCTCAAATGCCAAAATTCATAATTTCATAATCATAATACTCATGCATAGGAATAGCTCATTCATATACAACATGGTGCAAGCACCCAAAATGCTCAAAGAGCCATAGTCATAGACATGTATGTGATCAGATTCTTGTCATAACCATAACCAATATCATATCAAAATCATATTATAAAAGAGTGTTTAACCCATTTCATAAATCCATGCTCATGAAATGCATATGTTATGAAAAATGTGGGAATGACATGGATAATTGAGATTCAATCTCAAATCAATAATATAATGTGGAATTAAAGTAAACCTATAACCAAATCCACGTTTAAACTATAATAAAAATCACCCATGCTTAGATCAAAGCCTTAAAGGGACTATGCATAATCATAGATTCATAAAAATGATGAAATCCAATATTTCAAAGCTTAAATCATCTCAAAATCAATAGATAAATATAACCCATTCATTACTAGAATCTAAGGAATGATAATAGTTAAAACCCTGAATTAAAGTAAGAAAAATTCATGTAGATTTCTTGAAAATAAGTTAGGTCTCCTTGATTGGAAGTAACCAGGGATCAAAACACACATAACTTCACCAAGATGATGAAAACTCCAAAGAATTTGAAGAAGAGTCGAGTTCCTTTTCTCCTAAGTTGAAAATTCCTAAGAGTTCCTTTGAGAGTAGTCTTTGAGAGAGTTTAAAATATGAGGAGAGTTTGGAATGTTTGAAATGGGGTTTAGGGCTTTAGAAGGCCCTAGAATAGCATAGGAATCCCCAAAAGACGAATAGAATTAATCAAATTTATGCGAATGCCCTTAATGAAACAGAGGGAAAAATCTCCCTGAATCACTACACTCGAAGCCATATGGCTCATATGGCACTCCACGGTTCGTGTGAAGAGCCCGTGGACCAATACTTAGATGAATTTCTAGAAATTGGATCCATACCCAACACTTAGAATTTTTCACAAAAGGTTCACCACACGGACGGCTTCACGAGCCGTGTGAAGCCACATGGTTCGTGTGGTGCTCCCTAGGAACTTTCGTGAAAAGTTACAAGACGGTGATTTATACTTAGAAATTTTTTTCACTCTGGAAGCCTCACGGCCTATACCACGCCACATGATCCATGTGACTTGGGTGTCGCATGCTACTTAGCCTAAAAAGGCTTTCCCATGCTGCATACAATGCCATACGGCTAGTCCCACGATCAGTGGAAAGCTACATGACTCGTGGCCCTATACTTGGCCCCAACAAGCTCCAAAACACAAAAATAAAGGCCAAGTATTGTGCCACTAGGGGTCATACAGCCAATGCCAATGCACACAACTCGTGTGTCCCTTCTTGGGATGACAATTGGTCCAAATTTTGTTTGCAACGATTTTCTCAGGGTTCAATGATGTCGTACAACACCCGAGTCATTGCATTATCTCCCCTTTGGGAAAGTTCGTCCCTGAATGTGCAAGAACAAGGCTTAAATTAGAACATGAAACTCCCAAAAACAAGATAACATTCATAGTTCATCATTTGAAAATCATAAAGTCATTAAATCTCATGACAAAATGTAATAAAATCATTTAAAACATCATAAAAATCATTTCAATACACATGTAAGCATGTCATGCCATGAGATTCAAGAATGAAAGGATTGGGACGAATTAGGAAAAGAAGAACCTAGCACCTTAAGCTTGAGTAGATTGGAAAAGGTAAGGATATCGCTTTATCATGTCCAACTCCGCCTACCATGTAGCACTCTCCATATGTTGGTTCCTCTAAAACACCTTAACCGAACCTATATCCTTGTTACAAAGTCATTTCACTTGTCTATCCAAAATCTCCACCTGAACGTCCTCATAGGACAAGTTCTCCTCTACCTCAATATCTTCCAAAGGCACAATAGTGCTAGGATCGCCAACCATTTTTATCAACATAGACACATGGAAGACTAGGTGAATAGAACTCAAATCCATGGGTAACTCCACCCTATATGCCACATTCCCAATCCACTCAATAACCTTATAAGGGCCTACTTATTAGGGGCTTAGCTTTCCATTTTTGCCAAAATGCATCACCCCCTTCATTGGTGAGAGTTTCACAAACACCCAATCCCCAACTTGGAATTTAAGGTCCCTCTTCCTAACATCCAAATAGGACTTTTGGTGACTTTGGGTCGTTTTCAAGCTCTCCCTAATTAATTTCTCTTTCTCCATGGCCTCAATCACTAAGTTCGGGCCAATCAAAGCTTCCTCTCCGAACTCAAACCACCCTACCAAGGACCTAGACCTTCTACCATACAATGTCTCAATTACCCTTGAACTCCAACACACAAGCCCTCGACATATCCTCCAAGGTTTAAATCGTCCTCTCGGCTTACCCATCAGTTTGAGGATGAAAAATGGTGCTCAATTTAACCTTAGTACCAAGTCCCTTTTGAAACGACCTCAAAAAATGAGATGTAAATTGGGTACCCAAATCCGATATGATAGACCTAGGCACTCCATGCAATCTTATGAACTTATATAAGTACAACTTTGCATAGTCTTCGGCACCAAAAGTAGTCTTAACTGGTAGGAAATGTGCCGACTTGGTCATCCAATCCACGATAACCCAAATGGAGTCAAATTGCTTCCGAGTCCAAGGTGACCCAACCAGAAAATCCATATTTATCTCTTCTCACTTCCAATAGGAATCTCAATGTCTTGAGCGAACCACTGGGCCTTTCATGCTCTACCTTCACTTGTTGACAATTCAGGCATTTATATACAAACTTGGCTATGTCATTCTTCATACCAAGCCACCAATATACCTCCTTCAAGTCGTGATACATCTTAGTAGATCCCGAGTGAATAGAATGATGAGAATTATGGGCTTCACTCATGATCACCTTCCTAAGATCATCCACATCCGAAACACATAACCGATCTTGATACCGGAGTACACCATTCCCTCCTTGGAAGAAAACCTCAATATTCTTTTCAGCAACCAATTTCTTCAATTCAACCAAGGATGGATCTATATCTTGCTTAGCTTTCACATCAACCACCATCGAGGATTCAGCGCCATTTACAACATGTATATTATCATTTTAGGAATCGACTAACCTACAACCCAATCTAGCCAAACAATGTACATCCTTGGCCAACTACTTCTTCTCCTCCTCCACATGAGCCATGCTCCCCATAGAAAGCTTACTAAGAGCATCAGCTACCACATTCTCCTTGTTGGGGTGATATAGAACACTTATGTCATAATCCTTTAGGAGTTCTAACCATCTCTTTTGTCTCAAGTAAAGGTCTCTTTAAGTGAACACATATTGCAAGCTCTTGTGATCGATGAAAACATCAACATGCACCCGTACAAATAATGTCTCCAAATTTTCAAAATGAATACAATCGCCGCTAATTCAAGGTCGTGAGTTGGGTAATTACACTCATGCGCCTTCAATTGCCTAGATGCATAAGCTATTACCTTACCATGTTGTATAAGCACACAACCCAACGCAATCTGAGATGCATCACAATATACCACAAATCCATCCAAACTATTCGGTAGGCTTAAACACCAAACCAATGTAAGTCGATCCTTCAAAGTTTGGAAACTCCTCTCGCGTTCGTCCGTCCACACAAACTTAGCCTTCTTTTGAGTCAATTTAGTCAACGGAGATGCAATAGATAAGAATCCCTCAACGAACCTTCTATAATAATCTACTAACCCAAGAAAGCTTCAAATGTCTAAAGGAGTCAATGGTATAAGCCAAATCTTCACCGCTTCGATCCTCTTCGGATCTACCTTTATACCATCACCGGACACCACATGACCTAACAAAGCAACTTCACCCAACCAAAATTCAAATTTGTTAAACTTGGCAAATAATTTCATCTCACTCAAGGTTTACAAAACCAACCTCAAATGACCCATGTGCTCCCGCTCACGCAGGGAATAAATGAGGATATCATCAATGAAGAAAACCACAAAGCTATCAGGAAATGGCTTGAATACCTGCTTCATGATATCCATAAACATGGCCAGAGTATTAGTTAGTCCATACAACATCACCACAAACTCAAAATGCCCACATCTCACTCAAGGTTTACAAAACCAACCTCAAAAGACCCATGTGCTCCCGCTCACAGTGGGAATAAATGAGGATATCATCAATGAAGAAAACCACAAAGCTATCAAGGAATGGCTTGAATACCTGCTTCATGATATCCATAAACATGGACGGAGCATTAGTTAGGCCATACAACATCACCACAAACTCGAAATGCCCATATTGGTGTGAAAGGTCATCTTAGGAATATCACACTCTCTAACCTTCAACTAATGATACCTGGAAAGGAGATTAATCTTTGAAAAGTGAGTGGCCCCTTGAAGTTGGTCAAACAATTCGTCGATCCTAGGCAACGAGTACTTATTGTTAATAGTCACCTTCTTTAATTGCTTATAATCGATACACCTCCGAAGAGATCCATCTTTCTTCCTCACAAATAACATCGGAGCACCCCATGTAGATATACTTGGCCTGATAAAAACCTTCTTCAACAAATCTTTTAATTGATCCTTCAACTCTATCAACTCAGCTGGTACCATATGATAGGGAGGAATACATATAGGTTGAGTATCTGAAAGAAGATCTATGCCAAAGTCCACTTCCTTTTCGAGAGGAATACCGGGCAAGTATTCGGGGAACACATTCAGAAACTCAATCACCACCGGAACTAATTCAAGAGTAGGTAATTCGGACTCTGCATCCTTAACCCTCACAATGTGATATATACACCCCTTGGAGATCATCTTATGAGCCTTGAGGCAGGAAAGAAATCAACCTTTAATAGCGGAGTCACTACCCTTCCATTCAAGAACGAGCTCATCGAGAGGTTGGAACTTGACCTTCCAGGTTCTACAATCTATAGAGGTATATGATGCATGAAACTAATCCATCCAAAGAATTACATCAATATCATATACTTTAGTTCCACAAGATCACACAGAAAAACCTTATGCAACATAGAAATTGGACAACCACGATAGACTCTATGTGCAACAACAGATTCACCCACTAAAGTATAAACTGAGTATGGATCCCGCAAAATTTTTAAACTTAAACCAAACTAAACAGCAAACAGAAGAGTCACAAATAAAAAGTTTGCACCTGAATCAAGCAAAGAATAAGCATCAAAATCAAAGTCTTATAATGTACCATCCATAACATTCGGAGCCTCCTCAAACTCGTAATGTGCATGAAGAACATAGAACTTGTTGTTCCTCGAAGCAACACATTGTGGAGCTCTTTGATGGCCTTGCCCACCCTGAGCCACCTGATCTTGACCCCTCAAAGGATTCATGGGACAATCTACAACCTTGTGATTCTTATCATCACACCCAAAGCAAGCACCCAAGTCTCTCCAACAAGCGTCTGTGTGTGGCTTCCCACACTTACCACACAAAGGATACCCCTGTCCACCACCAACCGATGCCCTAGGAGGAGGCACCCTAGCATTAGAAACCTTGGCACCAGAACCTTGGCCCCATTGAAAACGACCAAAACTACAAATCTGAGTGCCACAAAACCCACCATCCAAGCGGGCCCTCTTAGGATCATGTACCCTCCTCACCTTGAGTTTCTCCTCTTCACTCTGTTCACCATACACCATGAGTCTAGAAATATCCATATCCCAAATGAGCATGGCGGTGCGACACTCTTGTACAAGTGCATCAAAGATACCGAAAATGAATTTGTGCATTCTAGCACGAGAATCAACCATAAGTGTTGGAGCATACTTGGAGAGCATGGTGAACTTGCGAGCATAGTCCCTCACACTCATATTCACTTGTTTGAGGTTAATAAATTTAGTGATCTTGGCTTCCCTAAGCTCAAGTGGGAAGAAACAACCCAGAAAGGCAAGCTTGAATCCCTCCCAATTAATAGTATCACCACAAACTCTCTTCATAGACCACTGTGTATACCACACTTGGGCCATATCCTTCAACTGATAAGTAGTCAGCTCAGCTTTTTCCTCAGAAGTGACACCCACATTATTCAACACCTTGGTGTACTCATCAATGAACTCCTGAGCATCATCATCAGCCTTAGACCCAAAGAACTCTGGAGGATTCATCCAGGTGAAATCCCTCACTCTAAAAGTCGGAATGGGATCCCGAGGAAGATTGGTTTGTCTAGTTTGAGTATTCACCACCTGGCTAGCATGGAAAAGGATTCCCAGAATTCATCATAAGAGATAGGCTCATCCATGGGCCTTTGAGGTGCTTAACCCTCATTAGCTGGGGCTGGTCTGGCAGGTCTACCACGAGGCATCTTCTGAAATGGAGTAATGATACCATCAAGATCAATAAACTAATTCATAGCACGACCTAAGACATGAAGAAGTGAGATTATTCTTAGAACATCGTCATAGCCTCCCACTCATAGGCATGGTGCACTTCACGCCCACGAATAGAACTCTACTTGACATGGCATATTGGACTCCGAGGATCATTTACAAACCTAGGGCTCTAATACCATCTTTATCATGACTTGGACCTAGGGTCTAGAAGTGACATGGCGAATGGGAACCCGAGGATCTCCTAATAAGCCTTAAAGTACCAAAATCCACATCATCGGTTCGGAAGCGCATTCGAAAGTAACACATAACTCTAAGGAATGGGAAAAAAGGACTCATGCTATGGGGAATCTTAGGGAAAGAGATTACCATAAACTCACATAAAACATAGCACATAATGACTAAGGAGTGGGTAAGTATGACTAATACTATAGGGGCAATTGGGAACTTAGGATCTTTCCACAACATAACATAAGATTATCTTAACAACATAGTCCATAAGTAATCAAGGTCAAGAATCTCATACAACACTTAGCATACAATGAAAAGAGTACACAATATGTCCAACAATGTCTCTACATAAGATAGGACAGGAGCCAAGGCATACCTCGGGCTCACCCTCAAAGTAAATAAAGTAGAAAAGGACAACATAGGTAGAAGAGCTAGTAGCTTGTCCTTGAAAGATAGGACTTACCACACCAAGTATAACTTAAAACCCAAGCTAGACGTTGTACGGTGGATGAATGGGCTCCTCGGTCTCTACATGGTGAAATTATGTAGGCAAAATATATGTTAGTATGTTTGAATGTACTAAGTATGCCGAATGCAATGCATTAACTTCCTAAAGCTTGCATATAAAGTTAGATGACAAGGGCACATAATATAAAAAAGAGAAATATATAGCAAGGAATGTAGTATAACAAGATGCTATAAAAATCATAGTGCACGAAGTGCAAATGATGCTCATATATAGTGGGGATATGGCCTTAACTGACATAAGTAAGACCAAGTGAGCTTACTGGAATCTCGATGAAATCCCCTCATCGGTAAAGAGGTGGTCTACTTGCCAAAGGTAAATCATACTTCACTCTACGAGAATAACACCCTATTTCGTATGAAGTATCTTTTCTTATGGGAACAATGCCCATTTCAGATAGGATTTTCACACATAGCATATCAAGTTATATCATATCATATCTTCTCCTTATGGGAACAACACCAATTTCGGATGCATCTTTCCTTACAGGAACAATAACCATTTCGAAACAAGTTATATCATATCATGTCTTCTCCTTATGAGAGCGGGACCCTCATTCCATCGGTGTTAAGTCGTCATCCCACAAGAATACTTATAGCATACGTAGTTACGTACTTTGAAAAAAAATACAAGTCTTGCCAAAACATTTCAATGTACGCTTGGACTTAAAAGTCAAACATCATTCATCATAGTTCATACTTAGGTTCAAATGCCAAAATTCAAAATTTCATAGTCATAATACTCATGCATAGGAATAGCTCATTCATATACAACATGGTGCAAGCATCCAAAATGCTCAAAGAGCCATGGTCATAGATATGTATGTCATCACATTCTTGTCATAACCATAACCAATATCATATCAAAATCATATTATAAAACATAATTGGGCTTAACCCATTTTATAATTTCATAAATCCGTGATCATAAAATATATATGCTATGAAAAATATAGAAGTGGCATGGGTAATTGAGATTTAATCAAAAATCAATAATATAATATGGAATTAAAGTAAAGCTATAACAAAATCCACATTTAAACTATAATATCAATCACCCATGCTTAGATCAAAGCCTTAAAGGGACTATGCACAATCATAGATTCATAAAAATGATGAAATCCGATAGTTCAAAGGTTAAATCAATCTCAAAATCAATAGATAAACATAACCCATTTATTATTGGAATTTAAGAAATCATAATAGTCAAAACCCGAAATTAAAGTAAGCAAAATTCATATAGATTTCTTCAAAATAGGTTGGGTCTGTTAAACCCCGAAAAATTCTTAAGGATAATTATTAATTGGGATAAATTGTTGGGATTGAAATATAGCTTAAATTT
>JAOTQR010053211.1:0-14444 GCA_025774065.1 Solanum ossicruentum
GGACACACCACCTGTGCTATCACTTGACAGGAAGACTTTCGATATAAGGCACCCTTGTAGATCTTTTGGTCCTGATGCCACATAGGTGACTATGCACACATCTATCCATCACTCCTGCCCTTCGATTTCGATACAAGGTACCGTTGCAGATCTTTTGGTCCTGATGCCACATAGGTGACTATGCACACGTCTGTCCATCACTCCTGGACTTCGAACTTGGCCTTTGATACCACTTGTAGAGACCGCGCGTACCCACACTCTAACCCCACATTAGTATGATATTGTCCACGTTGGGCCAAACCTTCACGGATTTATTTTTAGGCACCTCCCAAAAGACTTCATACTAATGGGATTGTGTTCAACCTTATAACTTGGTCATTTACTCTCTCTACAATCGATGTGGGAGGAGTTTGCATCCCAACAATTCTCGTGCAATCAAATGCCAAAAGGAAAAGAATTGGTATGTTGTATTGATATACTACCTTGTCACACCTAAAACGATGAATTTTCTTAAAATAAATGATTATTAATATGATGCTTTATTTAATGTTGATACTTCACTTTCATTGTCTATACATCCAAACATTCATTTACACATACAAGTATACATTATGTTTAAAAATATTGGCTCTTCCTTCTTTCTTGTACATGATGGTAGACTAAATTCTCTGTAACTTCGTATTGTTATAAAACTTGCACCTATCTCATTATTACAGTTTTGCTTCATATAAATGACCGTCACATACTTTGTTCATTATGCTTTAGGTTTAGGTTGTCATCTTTAGTAGTCTTAAACCTAGTACAGTATAATAAATTGCACAGAAAATGATATCGTTGTATGCAGTAATTAGATATTGAAAAGTAAATGCAATAATAAAGAAAGATATCAAATTTATGATGGCCAAGGGGGATGGGGGCCAAGTAGGGATATAATCCATAAAGAGGTGGAATCCGTTCGTTCATATGCACATCGACTGGATCATCTACAACAAAGATAATACTCAAAAAAGGTACTATGAGTCACCTTCTTTGAGCAATATACTGTTTTTTAGAGAGAAGAATGACTAAAATTACACCAAACCTGAACAATACATTCGACCTTTCACCTAAAAAGCATCCTTGTAAAAGTAAAAGGAGCATATTTCACAAGGATAACTCTCTTTTCTTAAGACTCCATAAGGATAGAATAGAAAAATATCAAACTTTAGATCACCAAGGAGGCAACATGAAGATACGCAAATTGCAGGAGTGCTGCCCCTTATTAACCGTAGGGATTTTAATGATATGACTTAGATTTATATAACACTTGAAAATGCAGCTAGGGGCAGTTTATAGTATGTCTAAATGGAGCTCTCATTGTTTTCCTTAAGTATTAGGTTTATCTTAACAATTACGAGTATGGGGTTCTCAAATAATGCAAGTAATCTAACCTTAACCTCGTGATTGTAGTTAAAGACATAGTACTGCAAAGAGAAGATATATTTTTCTATGATGGTGGCTGATGCATTTAGCTAAAGATTTATAATCTAAATGCACCCGTCTTTGCACTATTTAAAGAAAAGAAAATTGAGTTACTCCCTTGGAGATGAATGAAGTTGTGATTTTGTTGAGAATGGGATTGTCTGCTTATATTGACTCTAAAATAAAAGTTTGGTGGCTATTGTAAGTTCTTTAACATATTAACTTTTTGAGTTTTGAAATTTCATGATTTGTCAAGTTAAGAAGATAGTAGGGTTGGTATCATTACTACTTTTGAAAACTTGAGCAACCTAGATATCCTTAATTCCATTGAGTAAACCACCAGATATAATAGAATAAGCATCAGTCAAGGATTAAGAAATAACTGATGGACAAGCTTGATCTGTTCTTGGGGTGTGAAGTGCCTTCTTTCGGAAACACTGACAAACTTAAGTGCTTCATAGAAAACATTAATAACTATTCCTCTACCTTCTTAGCCCTTGTGTGTTTTGTGCCATAAGCAATGAATGCTAACTAGATATTGTTTGTTATTCTTCTGTATTGCTATTTTACCAGGTACCTCCTGATTCTAAAGTTTGTATTAATCTAGTGTATACAAACTTGAAATGTAATGGTTTCTCACCATGAAAAGCCTAAATCCAGGATTGGATGTAATGTTATTTCACCATCAAAGTATTGGAAGATGTACAAAAGAATAAAGATGCTAAATCAATACAAATTCATTAAAAGGAGATATTGTATTAACTAGAATTGCATAACAGAATAACTACCATTAATAAAATATTCAAAGTGTTCATAAAAGAAGCAACACTTCAAATTTAAACAACATTATTCTAAATTTAATTGCCTTCTCCCATTAATTCTAATAAAAAATCTTTGTGGACTTCTTTCGGGCATCCTATTAGAGAGTGACATGCATTTGTATTTTGGAAAAGAAATATATAAGATTTTGTATTCACATGAGATTTCAAATTCATCTCCGGCAATATATTCCATATCTCGCTCTCAGAATTAGGTAGAGCGGATGAAAGTCCACTAATAGCACTAGCCAACTTGTCCATTCCACCTCTCAACATGTCAGTCATACTTTCAAGATGATTATATTTAGATTTTTTGTTCTTGATAGGAGTTGGTGCTTCTGGATAGACAATATGTGTAGGTGCATAATCAGTTACTTCACTTTGCTCACTCTGTCTATATTCGTCAATGTTTTTCAAAGAGGCAACATTCGTATAAATCATTTCATCTACCTCATCAATAGTCAATGGATCAACATTTAATTTTTTTATATTCTTATTAGACTCCTTTTTAACATATCTGGGACAGTCTCAACATGTTTTTCATTGGTCCTATCTTTTCCATATAACATCATCAGCTTTTAATAATTTCGACGTGGCTTGTCCTTAAATCAGTACCTGCAGGCTTAGTCTATATATATAAAAAGTTACAGCGAATATTATAATAAGAAAAAGAACACACATATCTGGAAACACTAACAGAAATTAAAACTAAACCAATAAATATAAATTTACCTAAATTAACTGATCCCATACTTCAGGTTCAGCAATTAATATACTTGTTTGTGATGGGATCCCATATAAACCCACTCAGTCCACTTGTCTGGAATATTTTATAGTATTTGATGAAGTGCTTTTTAATTGTTTTCATTCGATTGTGAATTTTCTCCTTGTTAATAGTTTTGTTAGGAAATTTTATTTTTAGCTCCTTCAGTATGCTATCCATTGCATGTGTAGAGAAAGTTTCGCCAAACTCTGTGCCCAAGTGAATTCTCTTGACAATATGCATCAATTTAAAGTGTCATCCATTATATTTGTCCAAACACATATAGAGTTATCTTGAGCCTTTAGATCACTTGAGGTAAATTCCATTGCGTCTTTCACCATATCAACTACTTCATAATCAAGACAAATATTTATCAGATTAAAAAAAAGAAAATATTGTTACACATAAATATTGGTAAAAGTTACTATAATTAAAGTAAATGCACTAGACATAATGTTTATAATAAAAACATATACATCATGAAATTGTTATTACATAACATCAAGTAAAAAAAATGCTACACAAATTATCACAATAGTTTTCCCACTGTAAAACTAATGTTGATAATTAATCCACATCGCAGTTGCTATGCTATCTCGAATCAAGTCCCCCTTTCTATATTCTTCATTATCCTTCCTAGAATTTGAATGCTCCTCATACACAATATTATCATTAATAAGCTCTGCTTCAACTTGAGCAAGTAACTCATCATTTGGATCTACACCTCTTAAGTAGTTGTACAAAATACGACATGTTAATATGATAAGCTTTTGAGTTTCAATGACATATAATGATTCTGTTGAACTCGAAATTATAGGGAATCTCTTTTTAAGAACTCCAAATGCTCTTTCGATAGCATTACACAAAGAAGCATGTTGCAAATTAAATAATTCATGAGAATTTCGGGGTGAATTTCTTGAATACTCTTTCAAGTGGTATCTCTCTCTCCCAATAAGGTGTAATAAGCCCACTTCTCAACATGAGTCCAACATCTACAAGGTAGAATTTTCCTAAACATTAAAAAAAAATTAATTATCTAATTTATCATATATAACTAACTCTAAATATATAATATTTACTTTTTGAAATTTTTAGTGGGTCTTGTCTATTTAATGCTTCTTTCATGATTCTTGAATCAGATGTTGTACCTACCTACCCAACTAACACATATGTAAATTTTAAATCAAATGTACAAGCAACTAATACATTTTGCCTTGGATAATCTTTCCTCCCATAATATCTCGATGCTTCACTTTGTGAAACTTTAAGACGTGTATGTATCCCATCAATTGCACCAATATAATCCTAATATTGCAATCATCAATTAATAATGTAATCTCGACATTCATATAAATATAAATAGTGTCATAAGTGAATTTACCTTAAAATATGGGTAGTAATGTTGGCTACTAGCAATTTCTGGAGGAACAAACGAGCCATCGGGTTGTTTGATAAAGTTCTCATATAACCTCAAGATAGCTCTTAAGACAACATAAAAATGACGACTGACCATCTCTCCAGAGCATCGAAATATGAAAGATAGCTCTTGATTTGTTACATTATGTACTAACAAATAAAGTGTTTTTGCAACTTGTTCTTCAACTATAACTTGAAGTATTGGTCTAAGACCTCCATCTTTAACTAAGATCTCACATAATCCAGTAAAAGCCGAGTACTGGACTAGATCCCACTTCACGAAATATATGAATAGCCTAATTAGTTCTTTCTCAAAAGATAGAAAGAAAGATAGACTGCATTAGATTGCAATGAATACGAATTTGTGGTTATGTGTTTTTTAATCACTGAAATTTCTTTTAACAGGAACTGTAAACTTTGTTTCTGCTAAAGAAATTTATAAGGTGGAGTACGAGAATGGTTCTATCTAGATAGTAAAATAATCATAACAACCAGAAATCTTTGATGCTAGTGAGATCTGCAGTTAGTTGTATATGCATTATGATCGGCTGTAGTGAATAAACAATTGTTGTTCTTCTATCAGGGTACTGAAAAATTGAAGCTCTTTCTTGAAGCAGTCACATCATATTTCTTCAGTGAAGACGTCGTAAGCATTTGGAGCATTTTGATGATACCAACATAAAAGGTACAAACAGTAAAGAATTTGAAGCTGATGCATTTTCCAGAATGCTCAGACTCCAGCTTAGTTATGTAAGATTCTATAATTTGCTCTCGAAAAGTCTAAAAATACTACATTAGTCTTAATGAAACTAATGCTGCAAGTATTGAGTTTGCTTATATATTTTCGACCTCTTCATGTGACACTATTAATTTTTCAACTGTTCTGACATGTACTCCCCTGTTGGATAATAGTTGAACGAGATACAAAGGGTCTTATATGTTTACGATGAAAAATGTCATCAGATAATGAGGAGGAAGTGCAGCACATGGCGCGATGCCTATCCCCCAAGTCTTATAACTGACAAGTACTTAAAAAATCCCAGCCAATAACCAAAGTGGTATGGAAGGTCGTCAAGAAATCAAGGACATTCTATGCCTCTAGCAAGTTTCTAGATAAAGGATGCCATAACTCTAGCATGTAATCGAAGGTGTATTAAGGCAGACAAAACGACTTTTAGCAGATGGAGGAGCTCTGAACATGATCCAACCTTTGTAGCGCAAGATTCTAGCTGCTCTATATATTTCTTATAAACGTGTAACACACGAATTAGACGAGATTTTCATAGAGATGAACTCTACCGCACAAACTCAGATCATAAAAGGAGGGTAACACTTCCTAATGTCCCATAGGCTCCTGCTTATAAAGTGTGGTACACAACACACCCATAAACAAGACTCTACTAGACACAGCTTCATAAACTCCCTAGGATACTCGAACTCTGTGCTCTGATACCAAGTTTGTCACGCCCCAGGAGGGTACCCTAGACGTAACTGACACTCAGAGAATATTGTTAGCCCCCAAGCCAACCACCTAGTCTTATCACATTCATTCAATCAGTTGACCAGTGGAAGATATTAAAGGAATAACCTTAACTATCAGTGGGCTATAAGATTCATCAACTTTGTCTGTTATATGAAATAAGATTAATGAAAGGACTCGGTTTAAAAAAGGAAAAGGGAAAAGAACCCCAACATCATCTATAATTTCTTTGTGTCTATGAAGCCTCTAAATCTAAATCTACTGTCTAAGAAGGTACCATCACAGGCCATGATAGGCCATGACTACTACAATTCAAGAAAATAACTCAAACGGATAACAGAAAGAAACCATCCCCCGAATGCAGTGGAGGACTTACGAAGTCTTTGGCTGAAAATTTGTGAACCTCAACGTTTCGCCTACTGAAGTCCCCTGTCTACTGAATCTGCATCATGAAGCAATGTAGTGCCAAAGGGGTGTTAGTACGTGGAATGTACTGTATGTAAAAATGGGCTAAAGTAAACAGTATAGATAAGACAATATGACATACCATCAACTCATCGGGTACTCAATCTCAACTCAGAATAAAGAATCGGACACCATCACATCACCATCAGACAAGACTCATACTATCACATTAATATCAGAGTACTATCAACATAGATCCTATCTGGGAGTTTCTCTAACTGACGACCATCACCGATGAGCCGGTGATAATACAATAAAGAGATGTTATTGCAACATCCATCCAGTACCTTACTGGGGTAAAGGACGAGTCTATCAGTGGATCCATAAGTCTATCAAGTCCTCTTTTGGGATAACGGAAACATCCACTTTCACCGTCCAATCCTCTCTTGCGCTGGCCACATAGTTAATAAGGGCGAGTGGGACTCACTCTTACCTATTGCGATACTCAATACTCCTCCCATGACTCGACTTACTCATAAACTGTCAATCAATCCAGAATTTCCATCACCTAGCCTCTTCGAGCAAGAAACCTCGACTTATCTCATCATCTATCAACTCAAGGAGTAGGATCATTCGTTCAAGATTAATTTCAATCTCCTTTAGACTCTAAGGATGCTAATCTCATCAACTTCAGTCATTAATACATTCATCTCAGGAACTAGAACATAGCAAGCAACACACCCAAATAGCCAAGGCTCTAGACATTACCCCTAAGTTCATTCTTGAAGTCTTAAGTAAGGAAATCATACAGGGTATACACATAACCATACAATAATTCACTTAAACAGTTGATTCAAGATGATGATCATCAAGTTAAGAAAATATAAGAAAATTAAAGATAGTTTTCAAGATAATATTCAAGAATTTCACAGACAAGACCCATCACATTCAACTATCAACCTAATTCAATCAAGGGATCACATGGGAGAACAATCTCATGTTCTGGGTAGCCTTTATATACTTGATATGAAGATTGTACTAATATTTAATAAGAACTTGACCCTCAATCCCTGAACCTTCAAACCCTTTCTTCTTCCTCTCTCGGCAATACACTTTTAGACTAGGAAAATAATGAGTTTTGAAATCCTTCGTACGAATAAAAGACTTTAAAAACACGTTTTAGGACTTATGATAGGGTGGTGAATGATCAAAAGGCCCTTTCCATAAAAGAATTAAAAATTTACACTGCGTAAACACATGTCCTCACGCTAGGGGCGCGGACATGTATATTTCTACAAATTTTTGAGATTTCAAGTTTCCATCGAAAATTTAAAAAAAAAAACATAAATGTGAGTCCGCGCCACAAGCGCATCACGCCTGGGCGCGCATCCTCCCTTTCTAGGGTTGAATTATGAAAAATTATTTTTTGACCCGATTGCTCTATAATAGGGTCAAGGCCATTTTCCCACTCAATATTTTGCATTGATTGCAAATACGGTCTTGAATTTTTCATCGAAGCTTGGAAAGACGTGTTATGCACATGATTACATTCTAGGGGCATTTAAGTAATTTTTTGGGATGTTACATCATCTCCCTTTTGGGATCATTTGTCCTCGAATGATGAGTAAAGGTAGAATAAAGGAACGAGTAGACTCAAAACTCATCTCACTCCTCACTCGAGAACTCTCGAACCCTCAACGTTCCATCACTTTCTACATCTCAATCTTGGGCTCAAGAGTAGAATCAGCACATCAACTCGAAAATGGAAATTTCAATTGCATTAAGGATAGGGGTATTACATTCAACACCTTTGCCATTTGGCAGGAATAGGTACAGGTATTTGATCTTCATAGCTTCTTCAGTTTCTTATGTAGCTTCCTCGACGAATTGATTCCTCCATAGAACTTTGACGGGGGCTATCTCTTTATTCCTCAGGTTGCAGACTTAACGGTCAAGAATATGGACTGGAATCTCCACATAGGACAAAGTATCATTTACTCTCGTATTCTCAATAGGGATTGCTAAAGCAAGATCTCCCAAACACTTCTTCAACATCAAAACGTGGAATACCGGATGGATCCCTCTAGCTCGGAAGGCAAGTCTAACTCATAAGCGACCTTCCCAATCCTCCTCACAATATGGTAGGGTCCGATTTAGTGTGGACTCAACTTTCCCTTCTTACCGAACCTTATGACACCCTTCATGGGTGACACCTTCAAGTATACCTAATCATCCACCTCAAACTCCAAGTCCCTTCTCCTCACTCAGTGTAAGACTTTTGACAACTATGCATTATCTTCAAACTTTCTCTGAGGACTTTCAGCTTCTTCATGTACTGGTGAACAAGATCAGGTCCAATCAATTCAGCTTCACTAACCTCAAACCAACCACTCGAGTGATCTACATCTCCTCTCGTACAAAGTTTCAGAAGGGGCCATCTGAATGCTAGCATGATAACTATTGTTGTATGCAAGTTTAAACAATGGCAAATGATCATCCTAATTTCCCTTGAAGTCAATGACGCAAGCTCTCAACATATCCTCCAAATTCTGAATGGTGCGCTCTGCCTGTCCATCTGTCTGAGGGTGGAAGGATGTGCTCACATTCACTTTCATACCCAATCCCTTCTGAAAATATCTCTAAAATTAGGAGGTGAATTGAGCTCCTCTGTCCAAGATGATGGACAAGGGAACCCCATGCAACCTCACAATCTCACAAATATATAACCGGGAATATTCCTCAGCTGTATTAGTTGTCTTGACTGCTAAGAAGTGGCCTGATTCAGTCATTTTGTCCACGTTCACCCATATTGAATCATGCTGCTTTTGGGACCTTGGTAAATCGGCAATGAAATCCATGTTGATCATCTCCCATTTTCACTCAGGAATTTCAAAATTCTGAGCTAATACACACAGTCTCTGATGTTCAACCTTGACCGGTTCAACTATATCCTTCTTCATTCCATTCCATCAATAGACTTCTCTCAAGTCATGGTACATCTTGGTGGAGCTAGGATAGATAGAATATCTGGAGCTGTGAGCTTCGGATATGATCCTTTCTTAAACACCATCGACGTCGAAACGCACAATCTTCCCTGGTATCTCAACACCCCATCTCCCTCTTTGGAGAAAACCATCACCTTTTGCTTGTGACCCCCTTCTTTCAATTGGAACAAGACAGGGTCTTAGTCTTCCTTTTTTGTCACTTATGGCACTAAAGATGAAGCGGACCCATTTTGAACATTGACCCCGCCTTTATTGTTCTCCTCAAGTTGCACTCCTAGTCTATCCAATCTATGAACTTCTTTAGCTAACTCTTTCTTCCCTTCCTCCACATGGGTAGCTATGCCCGTGGACAACATGCTAAGAGTATCAACAACAATGTTCCTTACCTGGGTGGTAGAGGACGCTCATGTCATAATCCTTGAGCAACTCCAACCATCTCCTCTATCGTAGGTTGAGCTCCTTCTGACTAAATACGTATTGCAAACTCTTGTGGTCAGTAAACACGTTCACATGCACTCCATACAAATAGTGATACCAGATCTTAAGTATGAATACTATCGCTGCCAACTCGAGATCATGAGTCGGATAGTTCTTTTCATGGATCTTAAGTTTTCTGGAAGAATAGGCTATCACCTTCCCTCTCTGCATTAGCTCACAACCCAGTCCAACTCTGGATGCATCATAATGTACCAAAAAGTCTTCTGTCCTGTCGGGCAAAGTCAAAATTAGTGTTGTAGTCAGTCTAGTCTTCAACTCTTGAAAACTCTTCTCACATTCCTCAGACTACTGAAATTTGATTTTTTTCTGAGTTAGCTTGGTCGATCGTGCAGACAAAAAAGAGAAGCCCTCAACGAATATACGGTAATAGCCTGTCAGATCCAAGAAACTTCTTATTTTCGTCGGAAAGGTGGATCTAGGCTAGTTCTTAACTGCTTCAATCTTCTGGGTGTCCACCCGAAACAACATGACCTAGAAAGGCCATAGACTTGAGACAAAACTCACAACTTAGAGAACTTCGCATATAACTCATGGTCTTTGAGGGTTTGCAAAACCACTCTAAGATAATTAGCATGCTCCTCTTCATCCTTAGAATAAACCAGGATGTCATCAATAAATACGATCATGAACATGCCAAGATACAGTCTGAATACTTTATTTATCAAATCTATGAAAGCTGCAGGTGCATTAGTCAACCTAAAGGATATGACCAACTCAAAATGGTCAAACTATGTCCTAAAGGTTGTCTTTAAATATCACTTTCCCTCACCTTCAACTGATGGTAACCTGATTTGGAGGTCTATCTTAAAGAAGCAAGTAGCACCCTGAAGTTGGTTAAATAGATCATCTATCCAGGGAAGAGGGTACTTATTCTTCATTGTAACCTTGTTCAGTTGTCAGAAGTCTATGCACATTCTGAGAGACCCATCTTTCTTATGCACGAATAGGACATGAGCAACACAATGAGAGACACTAGGCCTTACGAAACCTTTCTCTAACAAGTCTTCCAATTACTCTTTCAATTCTTTCAATTCAGCGGGGCCAATTCTATAAGGCGGAATTGAAATGGACTAGGTCTTAGGGAGAGCATCAATCCCAAAGTCAATCTCCCTATCAGGAGGGACTCCAAGCAGATCCTCAGGAAACACTTCGGGGAACTCATTCACAATCGGGACTGACTCAAGAGTAGGAGACTCAACAGCATCAGATTAACTCATATAAGGTGGTAAATACGACTCTTGGAGATCAACTTTCGTGTACTAAGATAAGAGACAAGCTTGCCTTTTGGTGCGATAGAACTCCCCTTCCACTCTAAGACTGGTTTATTAGGAAATTGCAACTTAACAATTCGGGGTTCTACAGTCAACAGAGGCATAACAGGCATGAAGTCAATACATACCAAGTATCACATCAAATTCAACCACCTCTAACTCTACCAAGTCAGCCAAGGTATCCTTATGATAGATAGATACTACATAATCCTTGTAAACCCTCTCAACTAAGATAGACTCATCAGTAGGAGTGGAAACAGAAAATGGTTCAAGCAAACACTCTGGAAGGATCTCAAATTTACTAGCCACATAGGGGGTTACAAAAGATAAAGTGGCACCCGGGTCAAGTAATGCATAACAATCAAAAGTAAAGACTCGAAGCATAGCCGTAACAACATTTAATGCTACCTCCTGATCCTAACAATTACCCATGGTATAAAGATGGTTTGCCCCACCTTCTATACCCGTAGTAGTACCCCTCTATAACTGCCAGCTAGGAGTGCTGTAGAGGATTGTGCTCTATTGTTCCCCTCCCCTCATCTCATCTTTGGACAGTCATACTGGGAGTGACCAGTCTTTCCACATGAATAACAAACATCCTTACCCACACTACATTCACCCAGATGGAGTTTACCATACTTGTCATAAGGTGGATTTCCCTTCGTACCCTGGGTCACATTAGCTTGAGATTGAGCACCCTGGCCTTGTAATTCTAATAACCATAAGACTTCTGATGATACCTATTCCATTGGACGGGTGCACTCACTACAGAGGGTGTATGATGAGATGATCTTTTCTGAAAATAGGATTTGTCACACTTATTCTGTCTTTGCTGACTGGGCTCAAGCCCAGCTGATTTTGCTTTTCTGTTCATCTGCTCTTCTCTATCTCTTCTCTTATCCTCCTCTGTCTATTGGGCATACACCATAATCCTAGAGATGTCCATGCCGGGAATCAACAAAGCTGCTTTGCACTCCATCTGCATATGCCTGCCCAAGCTAGACACAAACTTCCTCATCCTTGCCCTCATGTCTTGGACCATCTTCGGATCATATCTAGATAGCTTAATAAACTTAAGACTATACTCCTTAACGGCCATCCTTGCTTCAAGTTCACAAACTCGTCAACCTTCACCTCTCTCAACTCTTGAGGAAAGAAATGGTTAAGGAAAGCAGCTTCAAACTCCTCCCATTCCATAGAATCATCATCCTCACCTCTACTATCTTCCCATTGGTTGTACCAGACGTTTGCAACATCCTTCATCTGATAGGAGGCAAGCTCAACTCCCTCAATCTCATTGGCATGCATAGCTTTCAAGACCTTATACATCTCTTCAATGAAGTTTTGTAGGCCCTCATTAAACTTTGACCCCGTATACACTGGCGAGTTCATCCCCAAGAAATCTCTGAGTCCAGTTGCAGTTGTGGACTCTTGTGAGCTAGAGCTAGGAGCTTGAGGACCTCGGCTATTACCCTGGGAGGCCACTAGTTGTGTCACCATGGTGATGGCTCCCCTAAACTCTGCCTCTGAGGTGGGAGCTAGCTGGGGCTGCGCATGGGGCGCCTGTGGGACCTTAGCAGTCCTGGTAAGCCGACCCTATATCCTTGTTTGTGTCTGGGTAGGGACCTCTCACTGGGCATTCTCAGCTATTGGGACTAAGGCATTTCTCTGAGCAACTGTTTGTTTTGGCGGCATATTCTGCAAACATGTAACACTCGAATTAGATGAGATTTTCATAGAGTTAAACTCTATCGCACGAACTCAGATCATAGAAGAAGCGTAACACTTCCTAATGTCCTATATCCTCCTGCTTATGAAGTGTGGTGCACAACATACCCATAAATAAGACCCTAATGTCTTTAGGACACTTGAACTCTGTGCTCTGATATTAAGTTTATCACGCCCCGAGAGGGTACCCTAGTGTAACTAGCACTCGAAGACTATTGCTAGCCCTCAAACGAACTACCTAGTCTCATCACATTCGTTCAATCTGTTAATCAGCAGAAGGTATTACATGAATAACCTTAACTATCAGTGGACTATAAGATTCATTAACTATGTCTATCATATGAGACAAGATTAATAAAAGGACTCGATTTAAGATGAGAAAAGGGAAAAGAACCCTAACATCATCTATCATCTCTTTGTGTCTATGAAACCTCTAAATCTAAAGCTACTGTCTAAGAAGGTACTATGGCAGTTCATGGCTACCACAATTCAAGAAAATAACTCAAATGAATAAAAGAAAGAAACCATCCTTCGAATGCAGGAGGGACTCACCAAGTCTCTGGCTAAAAGTTTGTGAACCTCAACGATTTGCCTACTGAAGTCCTCTGTCTACTGAATATGCATCATGAAATAATGTAGCGCCAAAGGGGCGTTACTAGGTGGAATGTACTGTATGTAAAACGGGCTAAAGTAAATAGTATAGGCAAGATAATATGATATAGCATCAACTCATCAGGTACTCAATCTCAGCTCAGAATCTGGAATTGGAACCATTACATCACCATTAGAAAGACTTATATTATCACATCAACATCAAAGTACCATCAACATGGAACCTATCTGGAGTTTTTCTAATCGACAACCATCACCTATGAGCCAGTGATTTTTATACAACGAAGAGATGTCATTTCCACATTCATCCAGTACCTTGCTGGAGGTAAAGGATGAGTCTGTTAGTGGATCCATAAGTTTATCAAGTCCTTTTTTGGGACAAAGAAAACATCTGCTTTCAAGGTTCAATCCTCTCCTACACTGGTCACGTAGTTAATGAGTGCGAGTGGGACTTACTCTTACCTATTTCGGTGCTCAATACTCCTCCCATGACTCGACTTGCTCATAAACTATCAATCAATCCAGAATTTCCATCACCTAGCCTCTTCGGGCAAGAAACCTCGACTCATCTCATCATCTATCAACTCAAGGAGTAGGATCATTATTTCAAAAATAATTCAATCTCCTTTAGATTCTAAGGACGCTAGTGTCATCAACTTCAGTCATTAACACATTCATCTCATGACCCTGACCATAGAAAACAACACACCCAAATAGTTAAGGCTTTAGACATTATATCACACCCTAAAGTCCCGTTAGGGAGGCCTGGCACCCATTGCCGATAAGGCTCGGGAGAACCAACCTATATCTATGCACTTTGTGTATTTATATAAGGAATTTCTATGTTTGGCATGCTTCTAGGAAGATAAACGGTAATAACAAGATAAAAGGAGATGCGTATAGCTTGGCCGTTGGGGCCACAGTGTCTAAAGTACGAGACATGACCACACTTTAATTTACATAGTCTACAAAGCCTCTAGTCAAGAG
>JAOTQR010053232.1:0-14443 GCA_025774065.1 Solanum ossicruentum
CAAAGTCCCCGAAATGGAGGACTCACAACAAGCTTGGAATAACACCGCCTAGCCACATAGAGGGGGAGGATGATCAACTCGGGCAACGTTTCCTACATGATGATATCATGTAGGCATGAGTATGCATTAGTACGTTTAAATGTACTAAGAATTTGGGATGCAATGTAGCAAGAGATAGGCACCATAATCCAAAATGCAAAATGATAGAAAATAAGCATATTATAGCAATATACCATGTGTGATCAATGCATAAGTAAAGATGCTTAAATACATAATGCTCATATAGAATATCATATGTGCAAAATGAGACCAAGCAAGCTATCCAAGGTATAAATCACTTGGTGGTTGATGGTGGTTGAACCCCACCATCCATGGTGACGAAGTATAAACCCCTCGCATGGTCGATGGTGGTCGCACCCCGCCATACATGGTGAGAAGGTATAAGCCGCTAGCATGGTCTATGATGGTCAACCCCAAACATCCATGGTGACGAAGTATAAACCCCTCGTATGGTTACCCAGGCTCTTTTCGCCCTGAATCGGGCATGGTCTATGCAACACTTTATAAAGGATTCCCCATAGGCTCTAATTCAATATCTCATGTAGGAATAAGCATATACATAAGCTCATTTCATAATCATAACATCATTCATATCATATCTCAGAGTTTGTCCCTTCAATTTCTTAAGAAATTATAACCGAACATTTTATCAAACACCTTGGGGGCGTGTAATGGTGGTAAAAGGGCATGCAATTTAGAGATGAAATCATGCAGGAAAATCAGTGGTAAGCTTTTAATCAACACCTTGCAACACTCACAAGATATTTATATTAAAATCCCTCATCAAATCCAACATTAGATCCAATATTTGAAGCTCAAAACATGCTAAAACCACCATACTTTCATAAACTATAATCACTATGCTGTAAATTTCTCAATATCCAAGACCACATGTAAAATCACTTTAAATCATGCATTATTAAGTAAAAGAGTGTTTAGGCACCATGGGTGGAAGGATCCAATAGCTCAACACCACATACCTTACCTTTTGTGAAGTTCTTGAAGAAGACTTTAATGGAGATTTGAAGCTTAGGTAAGATCCTTGAAGAAATCCTTGAGATTGGCCTTGAGTTTGGGACTTGAATTTAGGGTAAGAAATGAGTCTAAATGTTTGGAGAAATACTGGGGAATGTTTTAGGGTGATATGAGGGTGAAATATGTATAAGTGTAGGTGAAAATACATTTGGGAAAACTTAGGTCCAACACTTAGAAAACTTTGGGCGAACTAGGAAAAGATATAGCAGAAATAACACCTCTCCACGTCGTGGAGAGGTCGCAGATGCCATATGGAAATCGCTCCAAGTAAAATTTCATAATTTTATTCATTTGCTTTAAAATCAAGGTTAGACCCTTGTCACCCGAATTTGGACCCCCTGAACAAGAATATGAAGTCGTATTTTCAAAATTCCAAATAGATTTTTAGATATATGGAAAACAAGATTTCAGGCACTTCCGTGGCACATTTTCGGCACTTTTTGGGGTCATTTCATCCACATGACCCGTGGTGAGCCACACGGTCGGTGGAGGATTCCATGAAGTGTCCCCTAGGTAAAAAAATTTCCAAAACCAAAATCTAACTCTATTAAGGTCATTTAAAGCCTAGGTCCTTACATCATCTCCCCCGTAGGAATTTTCGTCCTTGAATATGCTGGAATAACTCTTGAAAGGCTTGACTTAGAACATGAAACATCCAAACACAAGATATAATGCATATTTCATTACTTCAAAGTAATAAAGCCATTAAAACTCATATCACAACACATACAAATCATTCAAAACATCTTAAAATCATTTTCATGCACATGTATGTATGTTAAGACATGAAACTCAAAAGTTAAAGAATTAGGACCACTTGGAAAAGGAAGAACCTACCATAGGCTTGTGTAGCTTGGAGTAGATGGGGATATCATTTCATCATGTCCAACACCACCTCCCATGTAGCAATCTCCACATGTTGATTTCTCTAAAGCACCTTAATAGAAGCCACATCCTTGTTGGGAAGCTACTTTACTTGTCTATCAAAATTGTCAACTGGAAATTCCTTATAAGGCAATTTCTCCTCAATCTCAATACATTCCAAAGGCACAATGGTACTAGGATCACCAACCAATTTCCTCAACATAGACACATGGAAAATTAGGTGAATAAAACTCAAATCAAGAGACAAATCCAACCTATAAGCCACATTCCTAATCCGCTCAACAATCTCATAAGGCCTACATACTAGGGAATTAGCTTTCCCTTCTTGTAAAATTGCATTACACCCTTCATAGGCAAGACCTTCACATACACCCAATCACCAACATAAAACTCAAGATCCCTCTTCCTAACTTCCGAATAAGACTTTTGGCAACTTTGGGCTATTTTCAACCTCTCCCTATAAACTTCACCTTCTCCACAGCCTCGAACACCAAATCCAGGCCAATCAAGGCCATCTCTTCCAACTCAAATCACCCCATAAGAGATCTACCTCTCCTACCATACAAAGCCTCAATAGGTGCCCTACCAATTCTAGCATGGAACTATTTTTGTAAGCTAACTCAGTGAGAGGAAGATGATCATCCCAATTACCCTTGATTCCAACACATCAGTCCTCAACATGTCTTTTCAAAGTTTGAATAGGCCTCTCGGCTTACCCATCAGTTTGAGGATGAAAAGCAGCACTCATCTTCACCTTTGTACAAAGGCCTTTTTGAAATGACCTCCAAAAGTAAGAAGTAAATTGGATGCCACTATGATAGACCTAGGGCACACCATGCAACCTCACTAACTCTTGGATATACAACCTTGCATAATATTCGGTACTAAAGGTGGTCTTGACTGGTAGAAAATAAGCCAATTTAATCATCCAATCAACAATAACCCAAATCGAATCAAATTACCTTCGGGTACAAGGCAAACCAACCACAAAATCCATGTTCACATTTTTCCACTTCCAAGTAGAATCTCTATATCTTAGGAAAAACCACCGGGCCTTTGGTGCTCTACCTTCACTTATTGATAATTAGAACATTTGGATACAAACTTGGCTTCTTCATACCATGCCACCAGTACACTCCTATAAATCCTAATACATTTTAGTAGATCCTGAGTGAATAGAACAATGAGAGTTATGGGCTTCACTCATGATCACTATCCTAAGGTCATCCACATCCGGAATGCTCAACCGATCTTGATACCTAAGCACACCATCTTCCCATTGGGAGAAAACCTCCCTCTTTCCTCTATCAACAAGAGTTACACTTCCCAAAGATAGCCTACAAAAAGGATCGGCTACAACATTTTCCTTGCCGAAAAGATATTGTACCCTAAGTCATAGTACTTAAGGAGTTCCAACCACTTCCTTTGCCTCAAGTTAAGATACATTTGAATGAACATATATTGCAAACTCTTGTGAGCTGTAAAATTATCAACATGCGCCCAATATAAATGGTGTCTCCAAATCTTCAAAGCAAAAATCATTGTCACTAAAACAAGATCATGAGTCGGGTAATTACACTCATGCACATTTAATTGCCTTAAGATATCACCTTACCGTGTTGCATAAGCACACAACCCAACCTAATCCGAGAAGCATCAAATTGTACCACAAACCCT
The DNA here is from genome assembly GCA_025774065.1 of Solanum ossicruentum. Lineage (NCBI taxonomy): Eukaryota > Viridiplantae > Streptophyta > Magnoliopsida > Solanales > Solanaceae > Solanum > Solanum ossicruentum. The sequence goes on from JAOTQR010053232.1 coordinate 3,658, forward strand.
TCTAAACAAGCTGGTAGAGTCAAAATAGGAGCCGATGTAAGCCTATCTTTCAAAGTCTGAAATCTCTTTTCATATTCATCCGATCATACAAACTTGGACTTCTTTTTGAGTCTACTTGGTCAATGGAAATGCAGTAAATGAGAAACTTTCAACAAACCTTCTATAATAACCAACTAATCAAAGAAAATTTTGAATATCTGAAGGAGTTAATGGTCTAGGCCAATTCTTCATGGCCTCGATCTTTTTTGGGCCAACCTTAATAGCATCACTGGACACCACATGACCAAGAAAAGCTGTCTCACCAAACCAAAACTCACATTTGCTAAACTTAGCATACAATTTCATCTCCCTCAAAGTCTGAAGAACTAACCTCAAATGATCCATATGCTCCCTCTTACTTTGGGAATAAATAAGGATATCATCGATGAAGACAACCACAAACTATCAAGGAATGACTTGAACACCCAATTCATAAGACCCATGAAATTGCTCGGAGCATTAGTCAAACCAAAACCAAGTGACATCACCACAAATTTAAAATGCTCATACTTAGTCCAAAAAGCCATTTTAGGAATCTTACAATCCCTAACCTTTAATTGATGATAACCGACATGGAGGTTAATCTTTGAGAAACGGGTGGCCCCTTGAAGTTGATCAAACAATTCATCGATCCTTGGCACTAGATACTTATTCTTGATGGTCACCTTATTCAATTGCCTACAATGAATGGACATACAAAGAGACTAATCTTTGTTTCTTATAAATAACACTAGGGCACCCTATAGAGATATACTTGGCCTAATATAGCCTTTCTCCAACAAATCCGTCAACTGATATTTCAACTCTTTCAACTTAGCCGGTGTCATACAATAAGGAGGAATATTTATAGGTTGAGTATCTAGGAGAAGATCTATATCAAAGTCTACTTCCATTTTCGAAGGAATACCGGGCAAATCTTTGGGAAACACATCAGGATTCTCATTCACCATTGGAACTAATTCAAGAGTAGGTGCCTTAGATTCCATATCTTTAACCCCCACAACATGATAAATCCACCCTTTAAAAAAAATCTTTCAGGCATTAAGGTAGGAAATAGACAGACCCTTCATAGTAGAATCACTACCCTTCCATTTAAGAATGAGCTCATCTAGAAATTGGAACTTGACTTTCTAAGTTCTACAATCTATAGAAGCATAAGAAGCGTGCAACCAATCAATTCTGAGAATAACATCAAAATCAAACATTCAAGTTCCACAAGATCACACATGAAGACCTTATGCAAAACATAAATAGGACAACCCTGATAAATTCTATGAGCACCAATTAATTCACTCCATGATAGTATAGACTGAAAAAAGTCTCCATTAAGATATCAGGACTCAAACCAAACTTGGCAGCCAACAAATGAGTCACGAAAGATAAATTAGCACCTAGATTAAGCAAAGAATAAGAATGAAAATCAAAGACTTTTAACAAACCATTCACAACATCTAGAGTCTCCTCAACTTCCTGACGAGTGTAGAAATCATAAAACCTGTTGTTTCTTAGGGCACCACCTTGGGGAGATCATTGCTGCCCTTGACCACCTTGAGCCACTTGACCCTGACCTTTCTCATCAACTTTATGATAATCAACAATCTTGTGGTTCTTATCACCACACCTAAAACATGTCCAATAAGCATCCATGTGATTCCTCGCGCACTTGTCACATCGGGAAAATAATGGCACCACCAATCGATGCTTTGGGAGGAGGTACCTTAGCATTGGAAACCCTTGCATTAGAACCTTCGCCTTGTTAGAAGTGACCAAAAGCACGACCCTTGTAGTTAGAGAACCCACCATCATAATAGGACCTCTTTGAATTATGCACCCTATTCTCCTTAGGATTTTCTCCCTCGATAAGTTCAGCATATATCATGAGTCTGGAGATGTACATATCCCTAATAAGCATAGCCGTATGATATTCCTTCATGATCATATCAGAGATACCAGAAATAAATTTGTCCATTCTTGCACGGAGGTCAGCCATAAGCTTAGGAGCATATTTTGAGAACTTAATGAACTTAATGGCATAGTCCCTCACACTCATTCTACCCTATTTGAGGTTGATAAATTCTATTATCTTAGCATTCCTAATTTTAAGTGGGACGAAATGATCCAGAAATGCAAACTCGAACTTTTCCCAATTAACAACATTACCACAGACCCTCTCCATCAACCATTGAGTATACTACACTTGAGCCACATCTTTCCACTGATATGCAACCTACTTAGTCTTCTCCTCAGAAGTTACCCCCATAATAGTTAACACCATAGAGAGCTCATCAATGAACTTTTGAGCATCTGCATCAACCTTTAACCCATAAAACTCTACAGAATTCATCTGAGTGAAATCTCTCACTTTAGAAGTCGGAGTGGGATCACGAGGAGAAACTTGGTCCTCATTACCCGGGGCCTGTCTTGGTAGTGGATCTCTTCATGAAGGCATCTTCTATAATGTAGCAAGGACATCATCAGCATAAAGAAACCATAATGTATGATCCAAAGCATGACATAAGATATTAAAAAGTGAGAGAATTCCTAGAACGCCATCATAGCCTCCCACTCATAGGCTCGGTGTACTTCACACCAATAAATAGGACTCTACTCGACGTAACATGTTGGACTCCGATAATCATTTGCAAACCTAGTGCTTTGATACCAAGCATGTCACGACCCACAACTAGGGCGTATGAATGACATGGAGAATGGGAATCCGAGAGTCCCCAAACAAGCCTCATAGCATCCACTCACACATCATTGCTTCGGAAGCAAATATGAAATAGTAACACATAGTTTTAAGGGACCAGAAAGTAGGACTCTCGCTTCGGTGATGTCATAGGTATATTGATTAACATGTATTCACATAAAATGTAGCACATAAAGAATAAGGGGAGGGTAAGTATGACTCACTCTATGAAGGAAAAGTGGGACTACTGATCTTTAACATCATCTGATAGGATCATTTCATAATACTCATAATCAATTCATAAAATCATATCTGGTATATAGCCCTATTCATAACCATAATCTTTAAATACAACACATAGCATATAACAATACAAGAGTCTACAAGATGTTCAATAACGCCTCTTGTCATAAGATAGGACGGGGGCCAAGACATGTCCCGAGCTCACCCTCAAGTAAATAACATAAACAAAAGCATTTTGTCCTTGGAAGATAGGACTCATCACAAAATGTGTCTCAGGATCCAATCTAGTCGTTAAATGGTGGATGAAGGTAGTCCTTGGTCCCTACATGGTTAGATCATGTAGGGAAAAATTATGCATTAGTATGTGTCAATGCACTAAGAATGCAGGCATACAATGCACATGACTTACCAAACTTACATTTAATGTTAGATGATGAGGGCATATAACATAGATAGAGAGATGAAATTCATGATGCATGATATGCCAAAATACCCATATATAGAGGGGATGTGACCATAACTGACATCTCAAACTTATGTGAGCTATTACATGAATTTGGTCGATGTTGACCTCTCCTCAATGAAAGATGATTACTTTCCAAGCGAATCTACATCACACCTTATGATCCCATCTCTTCGGTGTGATGGACACCTTCCTTACAACTACGTCTTTTCGAAAGAATTTCCATATCACATCAAACATGTAACCATTCCTTATTACCAGTCTTTTCAGTAATTACTACCATATACCTTTATTGGCATATAGTTTAAAGAAAGGGAAAAGACCCTTAGGGATAGCCCTAATGCCCCCAACCCATTCAGTGCTAAGTCAACATACCGCAAGAGGGACAAGTCATTTCAATGCACACTTTGGCTTAAAAGCCAAACATTCTTCATAATCATTCATTCTTAGGAAAAAAAGCCAAATCATAATTCAAATCATAGTTTCCTTGCATAGGAATAGCTCATTCACATATATCCATATAGTGTAAACACCTAAAACGCTTAAAGAGCCATAAAATAGAAATTTATGTGATCACCTTCTTTTCATAACTATTATTTTATCAATATCATATGCATAAACAAAATTAGGTTTAACAAACTTCATAATCTTCATGAAATCCAGTGCTCATGAATGTAGATGTCATGAATGATGTGAGAATAACGTGGGTAATAGAGATTTAATCTAAAATCAACAACACAATATGAAATTCAAGTAAATCCATAAGTAAAACCCATATTCAAATCAAAATTTAGATTAACCATACTTAAATCAAACTTTAAGGGGACAATGCATTTTCAAATCTTCATAATACTTATGCAATTTAACATATTAGGACTTAAATCACTTTAAAAATATCAATTAAACATAGGTCATACTTCAATTGAATGAAATAAATAATAATATTAAAAATTCATATTTAAAGTAAGCTCAATTTCATCAAAATCAAGTGAAAAGAGTTTGACTCGTCATTGTAGAAAGGGACCATGAATCAATCCCATATACTTAAGTTCACTAGGAACAAACAAGAAGAATTTGCTGACGATTAGAATCCTTCCTTGAATCCAAAGCTAATTCTCCACTAGTGTCTTTGAGAAGAGTTCTTAAGAGTGAGTTGAAATAATTCTAAGTGTGAGAGTAAATTTTAATGAGAGAAGAAGATTATAGGTTACTTGAATGTCTTAGGAACTATAAAAGGTCACAAGAGTCCCTTAGGAAAAGCCATAATGAGGAAAATGCCATTAATGAATCATGTAGAAAAATGTTGCCAGGTGTCTCGTGGGAAGGTATACAATTTGTATGAAGGTATACGGTCTGTGAGACTCCATCCGTGATCCAACACTTAAAAAATATTTTGCTGACAATGTTCCAAGATGATAATTCGATACATAGAAAAGTTCTATGCTAACACCCACATGGAAGGCTTCATGGTCCGTGAGAGGTTACACATACTGTGTGGCCTCTTGTAAAGCTTCAATTAGAAAAGTTCTTTGTCGATAAAGTTCCAAGACGATGATCTAATACTTAGAAAATTATTACACTGGCACCCATACGGAAGTCCTAATGGATTGTGAAACGTCATACGGTCTGTGAGAGGTACATATGTGAAGTGCCTTGGCCAAAATATGGATTTTCAAGGCCAAGGCCCTCCACACGGTCCACCACACAACCAGTAAAGCTTCACACAGACTATGTGGGGTTCATGTATGGTGAACCTTAGTATTAAACTCCAAATTAATGCCATTACTCTACACACTAGGCCAATGGCCACTTCAAGGAACCTCTACACGACCCCTGGAGGCTTCCATGAAGTGTCACCCTGGTCATAAACTTTTCTTAACCAAACTCTAAGCTCCATTAAGTTCATACAATGTTTGGTTCCTTGCAAGAGCCATCACTCAATGTTGTAAAAAAATAAGCCTTAAGAGGATGCAGAAGAAAATAGTCAACTGCACATTCAGTGCATTGCTAGAGTGCTCAGTGATAGCTGACCTTGATTGCTGAATGGAAATTGTAGTATAAGCCCTCACACTTTTTCATGGACTATTTAAAAAATTTACGAAGGACATTGTATATATCACATCATTCTTCTTAGTTTTATGGAGAGAGTAGTACATAGAATATTCCTTCTTTAGAGTACAAGGGTTGATACGGCTTTCAAGTTTTAGGCAAGGAAAACTTGAGGAGATTGGTTGGTGATAATTAACTATTCTTTTTTAAATGTTTTTACCCTTGACTTTAACTACTATTTTTGACATTAAATCTCTAATTTCTAGCATGTGCGCCCAAAATCCCCATGTTGGAGGTGTGTTATTGATATGGGTCTTGATATATTTATGGGGTCTTTGATATTTTGACTTATTTGCAGCTAATTTGAGTGAATTTAAATCAATTCCTATTTTTAATCTATAATTTCAAGGTTGCAAACTTGGGGTCTAATTTAGATCTCTCTGATTATTTCTTTAATCAAAACCATTAGAGTATGGAATGAATGTAATGGTAGGAAACAATTCGGGGTTTCAGTTGAAGTCCATTGCTACGGATTCAATGGTAAAGGTATTAACAATTTTGCTAATACTTCTTAAGCCATCCATATATTATATCTTAATTAGCTTATACGAAACACTCATGTGTTGTAACTGATCACAAGGGTTACAAGAAACCTAGCCTATTCACTCATTATCAACTCAATCAGTCAAATATTTGTACCCATCTAGTAGATCATTTCCCATATTTTCACATCCCCAATCTTCCCTAACTTGTTTATCAGTTTGTTAATTAGTTATTATATAGCTTGAATCCTTCCTTTGATTATTGCAAACCCCCAGATCCTACAATTTCTTAGTCCAATGAACCACTTCTACTTGTGAACCACTATTCCTTGTGGGATTCGACCCTAATCTCTCAGTTGGGTTATTATGTTGATAATGACTATCATTGATTCCTTTGAGTGGCTGAGTTGAGAGGCATTACATAGACCTCCTCCTTGACACTCAACCTATTTTTATTCATCCTTACAATATGGTCGTGGTTGAGTTAAAGGAGTTGAAAGATCAACTAAAGGAAGTATCAGAGAAGGGATTTATTAGGCCTAGCAAATCACCTTGGGATGCACTAATGTTATTTTTAAGGAATAAACATGGGTCACTTAGAATGTACATCGACCATAGAAAACTCAACAAGGTCACCATAAAGAACAAGTATCCTTTTCATAGATAGATGACCTATTTGATCAACTTCAAAGGGTTATTCACTTCTCAAAGATTGACCTTCAGTTTAGGTATCATTAATTGAGGGTAAAGGAGTATTACATCCCAAACATAGCATTCTTTAAAAGACATTTCTATGTTGAGTTTGTGGTGATGTCCTTTGGCCTGACTAATGCTCCGACATTGTTTATAGATCTCGTGAATAGGGCCTTTAAACCCTACCTTGATATGTTTGTAGTGGTAGTCATTAATGATGTCTTGATTTGTTCTCAGAGTGTAGAGGAGCATGTGAAGCATTTAAGGGTAGTGTTGCAACTATTGAGAGAAGAAAAGTTGTTTGCCAAGTTCGAAAAATGTGAATTTTGTTGAAGGAAGTTGCATTCTTAGGGCATGTGATGCCGATCGAAGGGATTAAAGTACATCCTAAAAAGAGAGATATGGTAAGAACTTGGCCTAGGCTCTTAAATCCATTAGACATTAGGAGTTTCATTGGCTTTGTAGGGTACTGCTGGAGATTTGTTGAGGGTTTTTATTCAATTGCTTCTCCTTTGAAAAAGTTGACTTAATAGAAGTCTAAATTTATGATGACAGAGTAATGAGAAAGGATTTTTCAAAATTTGAACGACAAGCTTACATGCTGTCCTATCTTAGATTTACTGGACGTATTAGAAGGGTTTGTGGTTTACAGTGATGCTTAAAGAATCAGACTGTGGTGTTTACTGATGCAAAGTAGCAAGATTATTGCTTATGCTTCTAGGCAATTAAAGGTCTATGAACATAATTATTCCACTCAAGATCTTGAACTAGTGGTCATGGTTTTTTCTTTGAAAATCCGACATCACTATTTAATGGGGTTTATGTTGATGTGTTCCCTGACCACAACATTCTCCAATACGTGTTCACCTAAAAAGATGTTAATTTTAGGTAAAGGTGATGGTTGGAACTCTTTAAAGATTATGACATGAGAGTGAACTATCATTCATGCAAGGCTAGTGTCGTTACTAATGCTCTAAGTAGATTGTTCTTGGAAAGTATGGCGCATATTGATGATTGCAAGAAGGAATTGGCAAGTGAAGTTCACTAATTAGATAGATTGGTAGTTAGGTTAGATGAGTTCGAAAATGGAGGTGTGGTGATTTTAAATGGTTCTATTTAATACTTGAGTGAAGAAGTCAAATTAAAAGAAGTCCTTGACCTTGCAATGCCAGAATTAAAGGATTTGGTAATGGATGGCAAGGTGGAGGTTTTCTCCCTAGAGGGAGATGGTGTTCTCAGATACCAAGGTCGATTTTGTGTGCCCAATGTTCACGGGTTGAGAGACATAGTTTTGAAAGAGGTACATAATTCATCTTATTCAATTCACCCCGGTTCTACAAAGATGTATAGAGATTTAAGGGAAGTATATTGGTGGGGTGGTATGAAAAGAGATATTGCCAAGTTTGTAGCGGATTGTCACAATTGCCAACAAGTCAAAGATGAACATCAAAGGTCGGGCGGCCTAGCCCAAGATATAGAGATTCCTACTTAGAAGTGGGATGAAATCAACACGGATTTTGTGATTGGCTTGCCTACGACTACGAGGCATTTTGATTTTCTTTGGGTTATTGTTGATAAAATGAAGAAACTGGGTCACTTCCTAGCGATTAAAATGTTTTATAGTGCCAAATATTATGCCAAATTATACATTCATGAGTTGGTTAGATTGTATGGGATTCCATTTTCTATCATTATGGTCATGGTACACAATTCCCTCAAATTCTTAGAGATCTTTCTAAAGAGTTTTGGGAACTAATGTTATGCTTAGCACAACCGTTAATCCACAATGGATGGTCAAGCCAAAAGGACTATTCAAACTCTTGATGATATTCTTATGGCTTGTGTCTGGGAGTTTAAATGTAGTTGGGATGAGCATCTTCAGCTTATTGAGTTTGCTTATTATAAAGCTGTCACTCTAGCATTGAAATCACTAGCTTTGATGTTTTTTATGGTAGGTATTCTAGATCCTGTTCGGGTGGTTTAAAGTGGGGCAGATGGCCTTGTTAGGTCTAAATTTGGTCATTGAAGACTTAAATAAGGTGAGGTTGATAAGGGAAAGACTGAAGACGACTCAAAGTAGGTAAAAGTCCTATGCTGACACTATAAGAAGAGACCATTAATTGGGTGTACTTGAAGGTTTTGCCAATGGAAGGTGTTGTCTATTTTGACAAAAAGGGATGTTAAGCCCTAGGTATATAGGGCCTTACCATATTTTTAGACGTGTTGATAAAATTTCATACGAATTGGAGTTGCCCATGGAGATGAGCATAGTATATCCGGTCTTCCATGTCTCTATGTTGAGGAAGTGTGTTGGAGACCCAAATTCTATTGTGCCCTTAGATGTGATGAATGTTGAAGAAAATTTGGACTATAAGGTAGACCCAAATTCCATTGTTCCCTTAGGTGGATATATTGGACAAATAAGTGAAGAGGTTGAGAAATAAAGATATCGCGTCCATCAAAGTCCTTTAGAGGAACCAACAAGTCGAAAGTTCCACTTGGGAAGCCGAAGTAGACATGAAGTAGTGATGCCCCTATCTCTTCCACTACAATAAAACTTTAGGTACTACAATTTTCCTATTTAAGAACACTCCTTACATGCCACTTCATGCGATTCATGCATAATTATGTGATTGTGATGATGTATTCTAAATCATTATTTGAAGCATAGTTAGAAAAAAAGTTCATGATATATACGTTGCATTTTGCATATGATGCATGTATTATATATTGTAGAGCCTATATTTAACACATTTAGGTATGAATGTTTCCTATGGTGAGACAATGTAAGGTCCCATCGTGGGAGGACTAAAAGTGCAAAAGAAATGAAGTCTTGAAATTTTCTAAAAATTAGTTTCTTTCACAAAGGGGTCTACAGGCCATATGATATTACATGGGCCATAGCTTATGATCGTGGAATGGAGGGTAGACTTGGTGGGAACGTTATTTTCTGAAGTTTGGGGTACAAGTAACCAGTATGAATCATACATTAATTGACCGGCCGTAAGTCACATCCTGGACTGAAAATCAGAGAGAGTTTCTAATGGTCCCAAAAGTTACCAGACTAGACCCCCCCCTTCTACATCCATGGACTAGGCCACGACCCGTAATAAGGTCTCATGGTTTTGTCCGTCAGGTTTTTAGAAAGGGAAAATTAGACCTTTCCTACTATTCTAAGCCTATGTCACACTCTTTATGCCCTCAACAAAGCCTTAAAACAATCCTAAACTACTCCATTTTAATTCATTCTCAAAAGAACTGAAGTCTAACTCCTCAAACACTCTCAAGTTTGTCAAGGCTTTAAAGAATAGAGTTCAAGCTAGGGTTTCAGTTTCTATCGAATTTCCTCCATTAGATCACACCAAGGAATGTGGTTTCTGATTTGTGGACTCCTTCCTTCCATGAAGCTCAACCATTTTTCTCCTTCATCTATTTTCAAGTTATGAATATTTATTGAAATATTATGAGCTCTTGAATATATTGATATTATGGAGAAATTTATACTATTCTATCTTTGTACAATATTTTGCATTGAAATGCCATGTGAATCTATGATTTAAATGAGGGTCTCATGACACCCTAACAAAGCTCTATGTTGTAATAGTGGGTTATTTTGAACGATTTATAAAGAATCTTATCTACTTTCCTCATGTCCTATTAATCTTGGAATTTTTCTGATTTTCAACCTATGTACATACCCACCATGTTTTGACTAAAGATGTGTTCCAATGTTCCTATGTTGATAAAGGTCTTATGGCAAGACTTGTGAACTATGAATATTGTGAATATTAAAAAGGGCTATTATGTATTCCATCAGCTATGAGAATACAGTGAAGGTTATTATATATATGATATGACGTCCACTCTTTGTTGCAACCATCTCCTCATGAACATCTTCATCATCAACAAAAATAGGAGGATCAACAGTGCTCTTGCCATCTCTAGTAATAACTACTATACATTGCCCCTCATTCTTAGTAGTTTGCACTGTGTTACTATGCAATGTACCCTTCTAATGTTGATTTAATTGAGTTGACATTTGACCAAATTATTGCTCAAGTTGTTAGT
>JAOTQR010053243.1:3754-14443 GCA_025774065.1 Solanum ossicruentum
TATCTCCTCTATATCCCATCATATTTACTCTATTCCCCACTTTATCTTATCTATAACAATAATCACGGCCTCCCATTCCATGATCGCACCTCAAATCTCGAGGTCGAACTCCTTCCATTTGTACTCCATAGGTATCCTTACCCCCATGCTCCTAAAACTCATCATTATTGAGATCTTCATGCATTTCATCATAGAGGGAATCTTGGTATTGGTAGGCTTAGTACGGAATTTGTGGTACATTTGGTGGAAGTGATGTATCTTATCTTGGATGGTTTGGATTGTAGTTCATTTGGAAAGTGGGGTTTTGGTAGCTTTGGGTTTAGCTTTGTGGAGGAAAACATAGATTATGGGCTTGTCCCGGTGCAATGGTGGTGAAGTGCACCAAACCCTCCTTATATCCTCATTTTTGGGTTGAATTACTTTCTCTCGATTCACATTCTCCACCCTTACCAACCTCTCCTCCAAACCTCCCATCCTTCTATTCATTTTTCGCTGTGTTTAGAAAAGTAAGCAAGGGATTCCATGATGTTCTTTGAACCTTCCCGAATTGGGCTTATATTAGACATTATACCTACAATACTCAACAATCAACATTAGTAACAAAAGCCTCACATCACTCGTATGTAACACTCAACGCACCTTCTATGGCGTCATCTCAAAATTGATAGTGAACTAGCTCCGCTCAATCAATTCAAGGTCACCAATCCTTTATGGTGGAGTGGAATTTTATGAATGTGGAAGAGGGAAGACTCAAACAAAGCTTAGGAACATGAATAAAAGAAGAAAAACTAGAAGAAAGAGGCAAAAGAAATATCAGAATAAAAAAAAACTAACAAAAGTAGAAGAAAGTACTTGTTGTTACCTAATTTGAAGAATCAAAGAGATAATTTAATGTTTAGAAATAAGGTAACAAGGAATGAAAGATTGAATTTAGTTGTTAAATAGTTGAGAAATGAAAGAAAAATGAGTGACAAAGAAGAAGAATTGAATTTGGAAGGGGTTTTATTTGATGATTTGATTATTAGAACTAGTTAACAAGTAGTTAAAGATGTTAATTACTTGCTAAATAGTTGGAGAATCCAAACACAAAAATTTTAAAAAAAGTTCACGTCGTTTGGATACGTAGAAAAACCTTTATGCCCAAAAACCCTCCCATGCTTAGAAATATATATGGGTATGAAAAAAACTCTGTAGAGTTTGTCTCTGAAATTGACCAACATGCGCCACGCGGCATGTCTGGAACGAGTCCCTGCACTGACTCATTGAAAAGCGCTGATGTGACACTGACGTGGAAATTATTTTTTAAATTTTTTAAAAGAATTTATTTTTCTTAAAAAATTGATTTTTTTTCAATTTTTTTAAAAATTTCCACTAAGGCCAACCAACACCTTGACCAACTTTGACTTAAAAAAATACATCAATGTACCTTTTGGTCTTCTTTTTCTTCAAGAAAAACACTTCCTTATCTTAAAAAACACATAGAGCACTAAGAACACACTAAATCCCACCACCTTCAAATCAACTCGTAATTGTCTCAAAATTTAGTATTAGCTTCCCCTTGATATAGAGAACAAACCTCAATAATCATTAGCCTTCAATTTCTTCTCAATCAAAGAACCCATTTTCAAAATTTTAAAAGTTTCAATGCTCAAAACCCTTCAATGGCAACTTCCACAACTCCAAATTGAATGAAATTTGAGATTTAGGCTCAAAAAACACTATTGAGCAAGAATCTAGTGGCAAAAACAACAAATCAAATTTAAAAATTTTGGATTTTTTTTTTTGGATTTTTGAGTGAAAATTCTAAGACCTAAAGTTGTGAAAATAAACCTAAACCTGAGTTCTTGATACCAAATGATAAAGATCAAACAAGAAAGAAAGGGAAAAGGGAACAAAGTTAGAAGGATATGTGGATTAAATTCAAACTATTGAAATTATGGGTAACAAGAGACTAAAGCCCTCACCTCCCAATTGATTTCAATAGTTCAAATCAAACCCTAGAAGGAAAAATTGAAGGAAACTAAGAGCCACAAATGGGCAATCTTCAATTAACCAAGCAAACAAGTCAACTAATAATTCTACGAGTTCACCCTAATTGCTCAATAATTACTCAACTAAGAAGATACTACAATTTGAGAATTCAATATTCAACATAGTTTATGTCTTCCAAATGATAAAATAAGACTATTATACTAAGTAAATAAAAGAAGATATTTTCTTTACAATTTTTCTCTTAATGAGTAAGGGCCTTGTTTGGTTGCCTTCTTTTCAAATCCTTGAATTCAAATAGTAGCTATTTAAACAAATGGCCTCTTTTCTTCCTTCTTTTCACCTTGATAGACCTTCCACACATTGTAAGCCCTTCTTCAGTGACCCTCAAGCTTCTCTAATGCTTCCTTTTACGTGAACATTGCTTGTAGGTCATGGAGATCTTTTGCTTGACTCCTTGTGAATGATCCAAAGGGGTACATGCCACTCATGTTGGTGCCATCTATGCTTTGTATGTTATCACTTATTGTCTCCAAAAATTGTGAAAATCATTGTTTGCTATAGATCTTCTAAAATTTGGGGTTATACATTCGTCCTCTGATCAAGAATATAAAGTCAGATTTTTGATATCACGCATTGATTTTAAGCTATATGGAAATTACAATTATGAGTATTTTCGAAGCACATTCTTAGGGCATTTCATGCACATTCTATGAGAACCATCCTTTTTCTTCACAAATAACACCGGTGCACCCCAAGTGACTTACTATGCTATATAAAACCCTTCTCTAACAAATCCCTCAATTGCTCCTTCAACTCGACCGAGGCCATATGGTAAGGGGTAATGGAAATGGGTTGAGTGTCAAGAAGAAGGTTTATACCAAAGTCTATTTCCCTTTCGGGAGGAACACCGAGAATCTCATCACGAAAGACATCAACAAAACTCATTAACCACCAGAACTGACTCAATAGGAATGATTTTATATTCAATATCCCTAACCCTCATAAAATGATAAAGACAACCCTTAGAAATCAACTTTTGGGCTTTAAGGTAAGAAATGAATCTACCCTTGACCACCGCAGCACAACTTTCCCCACCCAAGGACGGGCTCATTAGGGAATTAGAATTTAACCCTATGGGTTACATAATAAATAGAAGCATAATATGCATGCAAATCAATCCATCCCAAGAATGACATCAAAATCCACTATATCTAACTTAACAAAATCATAAGGCTAGATTTTAGGCAAAATGAACATGAGATAATTTCTGTAGATTCTTCTAGCAATAATGGACTCAGCAATAGGGGTTGACACTTTATAAGGTTCACGCAACAATTCAGAACTAATATGAAGCTTTTTAGCAATAAATATAGTAATAAAAGAAAGAGTGACACCCGGGTCTATCAATGCATACATATCAAAATTAAAAACTTTTAACATAACAATGAAGAAATCGGGCACCTCATCCACCCCTTGTCTCCCTTGAAGAGCATATAATCTATTTTTCCTTGGAACACCCCTTTGTTGGACTCCCTTTACCCTTGGGCCCGCAGTTGCACCTTGGCCTTGTGGATGACCATCTCTACCTTTCCTTTTAGGATGAGGACAATCAACAAAATGCCCTAAATATGTGTTTAGGAAATTCCCATAAGCATAATTTCTCATATATCTCAAAATTCATGCGTGATATGAAAAATCCAACTTTATATTCTCGATTAGGGGACGAAATTGACTAGGTAATGAGAATAACCCGAATTTTAGAGGACGCATAGTGAAAAATAATTTTCGGTAATTTTTTTATTTCCAGTGTCCATTTGCGCCCTGGCCGTAACGTGCTAGGGGCGTAGATTAGTGTTTGAATGCAGTTCACCTCTGGTTCACATCGCGCCAAGGGTGCATGTGACACACCGTAACTTTATGCTCTTGTGTATCCACATTTCAAGCCTCATTTTGTTAGTTTAGGGGTGTACTAGATTCTTGGGAGACTCCTAGTACCTAAACAAGTTCAAGACTTACCTCCAAGTTGAGTTTTGAGTGTTATTTCATGAAAGGGTAAATTTTAAACTAGCATAACTCTTAGAATAATTGTAATTGGGTGGCAAAAAACATGTAAAATCAAAGCCCTCTGAGTTAGATTTGTAACACACTTTGTTTCACCTTATTCCGACGTCAGATGAAGGAGTTATGACCATTTTTGTGAGACCCCCCTGTGCAGTGAAGCCCCACAGGCACCCATACGGGCAGTGTGGTCTTGTACGACTCATGTGAAGGGGTACGGGCCATATTACCTGGGCGTGTGGTGGAAAACAACATTTTATTGTCTATGTTGGGTCAGACTAGTACACGGTCTTTGTAACACTACACGGTCAGTTAAAGTGGCCGTCAAGTGACGAGACGTCAATTTTTCCATGTTTCCCAACTTCCATTTTTTTCACTAACGGACTTCATATGGGGACTACACACTACCCATGGAGTGCCACACAGCCACTTAAGTCTCCAGTGAGACAACACTTTGCCATTTTTTAAATCCATTCACTAATGGTACTTTTTAAATGCTAATTATCCTAATGACCCTTTTTGACTTTTTAGGATATTTTAACCTTCCTAGAAGACCTAAACTCTAATCTTAAGGACCCAATTTCATTACTCTCATCTTAATTAAAATCTAAAATCCTCTCAAGAGTCTCCATCAAGCTCCAATTTAATTTCAAGGAAACCTAAGAACAAGATTGGATTCCAAGATCATTTCCAAACCTCCATTCTTCCAAATCTCAATTCCAACCAACTCTAGACCTAAGGTATGTGGTGTTGACCCACTGTGTCCTTCCACCTATGGTTACTAAACCCTATTTTGATTAATATTGCATTATTTAAAGTTGATTTTACATGTGAGTATTGTATTTTGAGAAATTTAATGTACAATGACTATAGTTCATGAAATTATGGTTGTTTTAGCATGTTTTGAGCTTCAAATCTTGGATATAATGTTGTAATTGATGAGGGATGTTGATATTAATGTCTTGGGAATGTTGCAAGGTATTAATTAAAGGATTTACCACTGATTTTACTGCATAATGTTATCTTCAAAATTGCATGCTCTTTTACACCCATTACACACTCCCAAGGTGTTTGATAAAACGTCCGGTCATGCTTTGTTGAGAAATTTAAGGTCTAAAGCATGAGAAATGATATGAATAATGTTATGATGATGCAATGAGCTTATGTACATGATTATTCCTACATGAGGTGTTGCATTAGAGATTATGATGAATCCTATATAAAGTGTTGCACTAGACCATGCTCAATCTGGGGCGATAAGAGCCCGAGTCACCGTGTGAGGGGTTTATACTTCACCACCTAGGATGATTGGGGAGTGACCATCATCAACTATGTTGGGGGTTTGTACTCATCAACCATGTGAGGGATTTATAGCTCGCTTCCTAGGATGATTGAGGTGTGACCAACATCAACCATGTGAGGCATTTATACGTCACTACCTAGGATGATTGGGGTGTGACCATCATCAAACAACCAAGGTTGGTAAGGTAGTTTGGTCTCTTTTTCTCATATGATATTTTATACGAGCATGATTTACTCAAGCATGTTTTACTCTACCATTGATCATACATGCCATATTACTATATTATGCCCATTGTCTGTTGATACGCATTTTGGTTATGATGCCTATTCCTTGTTGCATTGCATTCCACATACTTAGTACATTCAAACGTACTAACGCATACTCTTGCCTACATGATGTCCCCATGTAGGAACCAATGCTTTAGTTGATCCACCTCCTCTACATGGTTAGGCGGTGCTATTCCTAGCTTGTTGGTGAGTCCTCCATTTTGGGGACCTTAGTCTATGTTGCTATTAACTTTGTATTAAGATTCTTTTTACATTATCATTTACTTATGACTCTGAGGGTGAGCCCGGTTGTATGTCTTGTCCCTCGCCGTTATCTATGTAGTAGAGGTGTTATTGACAAAGCTATGTATTTATGCCATGAGTTGATTCTATTATCTCTTGACTATATGTTATGACAAGTCCTCCCTTAGCCCCTTTTTTTCCCTTATTTCTATTCTTCAGATGTCATTTAATTGTTCCGTGACCAAGGATGTGTAATTGTATGCTATAAAGCTTGTTGGGGGTTCCCTTTGGGTCCCCATTCGCTAGTCATGTCTAGGCTCGAGGCTTGGGTTGTCACAAATATTGTATTAGAGAACTTGGTTGATAGATCCTAGGAGTCCAACACACCGTATCGATTAGAGTTCTATTCGTTTTTATGAAGCTCGCCATGACTATGGATGGGAGGCTATGAGGCATTATAGGAAATGTTTTCCTTCTTCATGTACTAAGTCGGGCTATAGAGTGGTGGTAAGTATTTCCTCCCAATAATTGTTCTTTGGTATGCTATATCATGCCAAATACTAGAGGAAGGACGGGCTCAAACTCTCGAGGAGCAACCTACAATGGTGAATTCCGGGATGCCCTTACTACGCTTGCCCAAGTGGTGGCCAACAAAGTCCAACAAGGGGCCTAAGCCCCTCATGCTATTACCCAAGGAGCTAGGATAAGGGACTTCATGAGGATAAATCCTCTGGTTTTCCATGGGTCAAAGGTGGATGAAGATCCACAAGAATATATCAATGAAATCTACAAAATCTTATCTATCATAGGTGTTTGACCAAATGAAAAGGCAGAGTTTGCGGCTTACCAACTCAAGAGAGTGGCTCAAATTTGGTTTGATCAATGGAAGGGTGAGAAGGGTAATGGCTATGTGTTGCTTTGGGAGGAATTCAAATCGTCCTTCCTTAATTGGTTCTTCCCTCTTGAGCTTAGGGAAGTAAAGTTGGTTGAGTTTATGAACTTAAACCAATGTGGTATGAATGTGAGTGTGTATGCCCTCAAATTTAATCAATTTTCAAAGTATGCTTCTCACTTAGTGGCCGATCCTAGGTCAAGGATGAATAAGTTTGTTATGGGGGTTTTCGACTTGGTAAGTGAAGAATGCCGGTCCACTTTGCTCATTAGTGATATGGAATTGCCTCGGTTGATGACCTATGCTGAGCAAATGGAAGAAGAGAAGTGGAGAAAGAGGAGGGGCCCTAAGGCTATGAAGGCCCAATTTGGGGGTAAGTTCCAAAGGGGTGCTAGATTTTACCAAGGCTAAAGGTCTTCCCATACTACTAATAGGGGATTGGCCAATGACTTCCCTAGGACTCAAGATGTGGGTGGAGTGGCTCCTATAGTGGTGTGTCCTAAATGTGGAAGGAAGAATGGAGGTCCATGTTTGAAGGGGTCTAATGCGTGCTTTGAATGTAGAGAGCTTGGTCACAAGAAGGTAGATTGTTCAAGAAGCCGTGGTAAGGGCCGGTGTACAAATTCGCTTCCACTAGGTAGAGGTAGCCCTCAAGGTGGTGCCGCAAGGCACAATCGATTTTATGCTCTACATGAGAGGCAAGGGGTTGGTGAGGTTCTTGACATTGTTATCGGTATGTCAAAAATCTTTGATCTTGATGTATATGCTTTGATTGATCCAGGTGCCACCCTTTCCTTTGTTACCTCATTAGTTGCTAGAAAGTTCCATGTTGAATCAGTGTTGTTGCAGGAGTCTTATGAGGTACCTACTCCTATAGGTGTATCAATTATTTCTAGGAAAGTGTATAGAAATTGTCTAGTTTGCATCTTGCATAAAATCTTACCTTGTGATCTTGTTGAATTAGATATGGTTGATTTTGATGTTATTCTTGGGATGGATTGGTTGCATTCATACTGTGCTTCTATTGATTGTAGAACCCATAGGGTCAAGTTTCACTTCCCAAATGAACTCGCCCTTGAGTTGGAAAGTCATAACGTGGTGGTAAAAGGTAGATTCATTTCATCCATTAAAGGTCATAGGTTGATTTCAAAGGGGTGTATGTATCATCTTATGAGAGTCAAAGATGTAGAGTCCAAAGTACCTTCCATAGAGTCGGTTTCGATTGTAAATGAGTTTCTGCATGTCTTCCCAAATGACCTTCCCAGTGTCCCTCCCGAAAGGGAGATAGATTTTTGCATAGATCTCCTTCGCGACACTCAACCTATCTCCATTCCCCCTTATCACATTGCACCGGCAGAGTTGAAGGAGTTAAAGGAGAAATTGAAGGATTTATTGGAGAAGGGATTTATCAGGCCTAGTCAATCACCTTAGGGTGCATCGTTGTTGTTCGTAAAGAAGGTTGGGTCACTTAGAATGTGTATTGACTATCGGAAACTCAATAGGGTCACTATAAAGAAAAGGTATCCTCTTTCAAGGATTGATGACTTGTTTGACCAATTGCAAGGGGCTAACTTTTTCTCTAAGGTTAATCTTCGATTCAGGTATCACCAAGTGAAGATGAGGGAGAGCGATATTCCCAAGATGGCCTTCCAGACTAGAAGTGGGAGTTATGAATTCGTGGTGATGTCTTTTGGGTTAATGAATACACCGGCCATCTTCATGGACTTAATGAATGGGGTCTAAAACCCTACCTTGATTCCTTTGTTGTGGTCTTCATTGATGATATTTTGATCTATTCAAAATATTGCGGGAAGAGAAATTATATGTTAAATATGAAAAATGTGAATTTTGGTTAAAGGAGGTTGCATTTTTATGTCATGTGATGTTGGGGAATGGTATAAAAGTGGATCCTAAGAAAACCGTTGTGATTAAGAATTGGCTTAGACCATTGACCCCGTCAGATATTAGGAGCTTCTTGGACCTTGCAGGTTACTATAGAAGATTTGTGGATGGGTTCTCCTCCATTTCTTCCCCTATGACAAAATTGACTCAAAATAAGGTTAAGTTTATGTTGACAGATGAATGTCAGGAAAGCTTCCAAACATTGAAAGATAGACTTTTGTCCGCTCTTATATTGTCACTATCGTATGGGCTTAAGGGTTTTGTCGTGTACTATGATGCATCTAGTCTTAATTTGGGTTGTGTGCTTATGCAAAATAGTAAGGTCATGTCCAATACTTGTAGGCAACTCAAAGTGCATAAAAAGAACTACCCAACCCATGATTTTGAATTAGCTACCGTGGTGTTTGCATTAAAGATTTGGCATCATTATTTGTATGGGGTGCATGTTAATGTCTTCAATAATCATAAGAGTCTCCAATATGTCTTCACTCAAAAAGAACTCAACTTGAGGCAAAGAAGGTGGCTAGAACTTCTTAAGGACTATGAAATAAGTGTGCATTATCACCCGGGTAAGGCAAATGTTGTGGAAGATGCGTTGAGTCGGGTGCCTATAGGTAGCCTAGCTCATGTGAATAGTGGTGATAGGGAGATGGCTAGGAAGGTGCATAGATTGGCTAGGTTGGGGGTGAGGTTGGAAGATGTGGGTAGTGGTGTTGTTGTGGTTGATGGTTCCAAATCTTCATTGGTTGATGAGGTGATAAAAAAAAAGATCTAGACTCCTCCTTGCTTGAGTTGAAGGCTTTAGTGAAAGAGGGAAAGAGTTTTTCCCCTAAGGGGGAGATAGGGCCCTTAGATGCCAAGGTAGGTTGTGCGTGCCTTGTATTGATGGTTTAAGGGGGAGAATTCTTGATGAAGCCCATAATTCCTATTATTCTATCCACCTTGGTTGCACCAGAATGTACAGAGACTTGAGGGATGTGTATTGGTGGGGAGGCATGACGGGGGCCATTGCCAAATTCATTTTCGGTTGCCATAGTTGTCAACAAGTCAAAGCCAAACATCAAAAGCCAGGTGGCCTAACAAAGATATAGAGATTCCTACTTGGAAGTGGGAGAGTATTAATATGTATTTTGTGGTTGGATTGCCCAAGACAAGAAAAGGTTTTGACTCCATATGGCTAGTGGTTGATAGGATAACGAAATCAACTCATTTTCTATTGGTTAAGACCACATACGGGGCCGAAAAGTATGGAAGGTTGTCATCCGTGAGTTAGTGAGCTAATATGGGGTCCCTTTATCCATCATATCGGATCGGGGTGCACAATTCACTTAACACTTCTAGAGGTGTTTTCAAAGAGGTCTTATTACAAAGTTCACCTTAGTACGACCTTTCATCCCCAAACAGATGGCCAAGCTGAAAGAACCATTCAAACCATTGAAGATATGCTTAGGACATGTGTATTGGAATTGAGAGTTAGTTTGGATGACCATCTTCCTTTCATTGAATTCACATACAACAAAAGCTATCACTCTAGCTTCAGTATGGCCCCTTTTGAGGCTCATTATGGGAGGTGATATAGATCACCGATCGGTTGGTTTGAGGTTAGAGAGGTGGCCTTATTAGGACCGGATCTAGTTATGTATGTTCTTGAGAAGGTTAGGATGATTAGGGAAAGGTTAAGAACTACCTAAAGTTGTCAAAAATCTTATATCGATGAGAGTAGAAGAGACCTTGAATTCAAAGTGGGTGATTGGTTTTATTTGAAGGTTTCTCCAATAAAAGGCATGGTCCATTTCGGTAAAAAGAGGAAATTGAGTCCAAGGTACACTGGTCCTTATAAGGTCTTGAAGAGGGTTGACAAGGTAGCTTATGAGTTAAAGCTACCTAGTGAAATAAACTTGGTTCATCTGGTGTTCCATATCTCTATGTTGAGGAAATGTGTGAGTGACCCTAATGCCATTGTGCCTCTTGAGGTGGTGGGTGTTGTTGAGGATAACTTAAATTATGAGGAAGTCTCGGTCCGAATTTCAGAT
>JAOTQR010053314.1:0-14438 GCA_025774065.1 Solanum ossicruentum
CACACTTCATTTTTCTACATCTCCTCTCACAACCCCCCAAAATAGTATACTTTATATATATATATATATATATATATATATATATATATACACACACACACACACACACACATTAAAAACCAACATTTTAAAAAACACTAACATCCAAAATAAAAGTAAAAACAACATTCAACACAAAACATTTGAACCAATCCAAAACCAACATAACAAAAACATTTTCCAGCAAAAAGAACAAAGTATCCATAGATAGAAAATAAGTGTTGGGGTCAAAAATCAAACATCATGGTGCTCGAGCACTGCATCTATCTAATCCTAGAGGTCCTGAGCTACGATCTCATGCTCTGGAGTCTGGGCTGCAGCGGCGTGTGAATTGACCTCTCCCTGTGCTATCTGCTACTCCCGATCCCTCTATATAGCTGCCAGAGTTAGAGACTCCTGTACCACCTCATCCGGTATAGGCTCCTCCCCCCGTGCTGCTGGGTCATAAGGTCTAGGCCTCTTCTGGCTCATCTCTGGTTCATTCGTCTCAAGAAGCCTCTTCCCGTGGGCATGTAGGCGGTCATCTCACTAGTCAAAAACCTCATCATCCACCGGTGCCACCTCCGGGACTGCAACAGGAGCTGCTAACATCTGTAATAAATCAGCCATAAACTTGGATAACTCCTCTATCACTATACTTGTGTTAGCAGGCCGAGCACCCTAAAGCCTCCTCTGGACTCTCGCCTCAAATGCATCTACTCGGGCATCCACCGCTCTAACTCTCTCATCCACCAGATCGCGGGCGAATACATTTGCCCTCTCCTCTCAGTCTTGAACAGTCTGGCTGACCCATGGTTTGACGTGAGCTGCTAAAGCCTGTAGCCTAAGCTCTGTTGTAGCTACGCTGCGCACCAGTACTGAAAAGAAACAACAGAGATAAGAGAATCAACCTGCATAGTGGATGATGCTGGTGCAGGAGTACTGGAGGATGGCGTTGACTCAATCTCAGCAACTGGGGAAGGCTCTGCAGTAGATGGAGTAGTATCGGTGGTAGCTGCAGTAGGAGGATCAACAGGGAATGGATCTGGGATGGGAGGAGACACTACTCGTTGTAGGGCCACCGGGTTCTCATCAGCCTTGATCAGGCTGGGATCCATGGTGAGCAGGGCCTCTATATGTGGATCCAAGTGGAGAGAAACTTGTACCTCGACAACATTGCATAACTTATGTATCAGAATGGGGAAAGGCAATGTAGTTTGGGTATGGATCGCTGACTCGTGGATCTGCTCTGCAATAATACGAGCCCAATTAATCTCATAACCAGCCAGAATACTAGCTAGAAGGACAATTCTCTCTAATGTGATCATATTATCCATAAATGTGGGTCTAATTCACCAACGGATAATGGACTACCAAACCTTTGCCCTGAAAGAGAGTTGGGACTTCACAATAGGATAGGCGTGGTTAGTGACCCAGGTAGGTTCAACACCTGCCTCATAAATCTGGCCGGTTATCCACCTGAGTAGCTCTATTTTCGACCCAATATCCTTCTCATTCATCATCTTCCTCATCTTCGCAATTCGATTATAATATTCAGCAGTGGATCGTGGAGCTCTGTAGTTTGGCCCGAACTGATCCTCTTTATTTTCTCCTCTGAATTATCAACAATTTCACCTTGGACTAGAACTTCTCGTAACCTCGGCCGCTCTATAGGTTTCTTCCCTCTAGGAAGATCTTGAAGAATAGTGGCATAGTAAGCGACATAGAATTCCCTGACTAGATATGGGGCATACCTACCCAACTTCTGTGATAGCCATCCAAGCCCGTGACGGTTGATCTCTGCTTCAAAGTCAGGCACCCTACTCAATCCGGAATCATTGAGTCTCGATTCCTCATGAAATTGGCGAACATGTTGTCCTTGACCCTTTTGTTCCAACCCCTTGTCATATATTTCCTTCATACCTGGAACTCACCATCTAGTATTTCTGTGATATATGGAAGCGACAGAGGCAGTAAGATCAGCAGGGGGTTGCGAGTCAGCCCCCTAAGGTTGGGTATGAGATGCCTCAATAGACCTCGACTCTGAAAGTGAAAGGCCATCATCTGATCCTTCTTCATTATCCTCCTCTTCAGACTAGGAGGGGCTAGTGATTTCCATAGGTACTATGGTAGAGCGGGATCGATTCTAAGGCACATTTGCCTCAGGGTCTATCTGTACTTTGTAGACTTCCACAAATTACTCATCATCCGATGGATTATCTCTCAATCGTCGTCCCACAGGTTTAACAGCTTCTTTTCTAGCCTTAGGAGCCATCTAACCTGAAAATTAATCCCCAAAATACATCGTGAACACCATGGTGTTTGACTCAAATAGGAACCACAAATACAAATCAACAAGAGTAACCAAAACAATAAAATAAAACATAAACACAATGCACTGAATTAGCTGTACATCTGTAGGTACGAGGTACAGGTATGACTCAAAGGGTGTCCTACGAGTTATACATTATCCTCGTAGAGCGAAAATGCCTGAAAAATATCATTCTGATCCCATATTCGAGCCATAGGTATGACTCATTAGATGACCTACGAGTCGTAGTCTGGGCATGTAATAGGGAACAGAATACAAATCAAAATAAGGTAGCTTTTACGAGTCCCTTAATACGACTCGTAATAGACACTACGAGTCATAGGTGGTCCTCATAGTAGAAAACATAAGGCATCTGTGATGCCTACAATCTTGCCACAAGAACCATAAATTGACCAATATATCAATTAACCAGCAATTGAAGCAAACATAAATACAACAACTCAAATACACAAAGAATCCCATCATCCGAGCATGACAACCCCAAACAAGAACTACCCCATTAGGATAAAACCATCCAGCAATTTACATCGTGAATCACCCAATGATACCAATCCTTCTACGCATGCATATCAACCAATTCAATTCATCACAAAAAGAAGTACAAACAAGGGCAACTCGTTTAAACAAAACACACCAATAACCCCACATTTCAACCCTGTGTGATTTCAAAACTTCATCAACCACAATCATTTTTTACCCTGAAATAATCAATATAACATCATCACAATTAACTAACAAAAATAATTTCACTCATCAAGATCACACTAGGGAATTTAAATCGATCACATTCCAATTTCTTAGCTTTGCAAATTCATTTTTCACATGTATATACTCAAAACCTTCACTACGCACATGTTCACTTAACAATAACTAACAATCACCACATGAGTGTGCCGAAATTAAATAAGAAAACTTACCACTTGAGAGAGTGAAAAATGAGAAAATGCAATAGACCGAAAATGATGTCGAAAAACCCTAAAGATGTCATGCCAGAAAATCTCATTGGAAAATGACGTGGTTGACGAAAAATTTGGTCAGAGAAATTGAGAAGAGTTATTGGGGAGCTTAAAGGGGAAGTAATTTTTTTGAAAATGAGGGACTTAATGGTCAAATGAATTTTGATCCCTTTTTTTAATACTTAACCTTGTCACTATTAAAATTCTGCAGATCGGGTCTATGAAACCCCAACTACGAGTCCTAGGGTGTCCTATGACTCGTAGGTCCTGGTTTTGTAGCCAACCCAACACTTTCAAAAAATTGAAGATCATACCTAGGCACTACAAATCCCACTTACGACTCATCGGTGATCCTATGAATCGTAAGGTTGGCTCATAGTGAGTGTGCCAACTTTAAGTCATTACTGTTTTTTCTCTATGAGGCATGACTACAAGTCGTATAGTAAGCTATGACTCATAGGCCTGCTTGTAGAGGCTGTTCCAAATGTTATTTTTTCTAACTCTTCAATTTTTGGTCAGGTCTTGCAAATCACACTTCAAAATACACCAATGTCTAAAATAATACAACTGATCCAATGTCCCAAAGTTTCAAAACAAACATTAAACCACTACCTAGCAATTTAAATAAATGGCATAAACTTAAAATAATCTAAAAACATAACAGATACTTGGGTTGCCTCCCAAGAAGCGCCTTATTTAATGTCATGGATCGACTTTGTCATCATGAGTATTCAAATTTCCTCAAGATCTAGTGAGCTCTTATCACCACTTCTATGATCTCTCCTCCAATGTTTATGGATATGCTCCAAATATTTAGCAATCTGCTCAACTTAGCCATCAATCTTTTGAATTACCATTGCTGATTAATCTACCTTGTAATTCACGTTGATGATATCAAACTTTATTTCTTAAAGAGTTTTCTCTTACTCATTCACTTTCTTCATCAGTTGTTCAAGCATATTCTCAAATTTCAAAGGTCTTTCTATAACCCATTGTTGATAT
Organism: Solanum ossicruentum; assembly: GCA_025774065.1. NCBI lineage: Eukaryota > Viridiplantae > Streptophyta > Magnoliopsida > Solanales > Solanaceae > Solanum > Solanum ossicruentum. The sequence continues at coordinate 4,309 of JAOTQR010053314.1, forward strand.
GGTGGTTTGTCCCAACTGACCACACCATCCTTTCTTGCACTACTAGAGCCTTTTATTGATATGCTAGTGGAAGCAAACAATTGGTCTTGATATGGCTATACACTTGGCTAATCACAGATAATTTGTCCATGCATTCCATGACTCATTAAATGGCTGCCTTAAGAATGCCCAACAGTCACCTCCAAATAATACATCAGCATGGACTTGTTGTTCGGGACTAAGTGCTCGGTAGAAGCTTGCCACTAGTTCCTCATTTGGCAAACCATGATTTGGCCTCTTCCCCAAACACTCTTTATATTTGTCCCATATTGCAACTAATGATTCTCCTGGAACTCATTGGAAGTTAACAATCATGTTCGGTAGTAGCTTTTTGGGCTCTCAATAAAAGTTCATGAGAAAGAACCTTTTCACTACTTCCCAATTAGAGCAAACATCTGGTGGGAAGATAGACCACCACTTCACAGCTTTGCACCTAAGAGTCATGGGAAAAATCTGAAGAGACTTGGCTTCCCAAGATGGGTGTTATGTTCCAAGAGTTCCCCTCAATGTTTGTGTAAGGTTCTACAATGACCTGAGGGTCTTTGACTCCTGCCCATAAAACAGGACACGTCGCTGCAATGATTCAAATAGATCACCTGTGATGATGAGCTTTTGTTCCCATTGTAATTCACAGCCTTCGATTTCTTGTATGAGTTGAATCTTAACGTCCTTTCCTATTAAAAACCTCTAACAGAACTAAACAATGGCACCATAAGTTTTGATGATGTTCACGCTCCAATAAGAAAGTGTTCGCTGTCACCAATTAACCTAACCAAAGTTTAGGGCAGAATCCACATGGAATACAGGGCTTGACTACAAGAATTCACTATAAATCATTTCGAGTATTTATAACTAAAATCTCTAAATAGGGGGAGGTTTGTGATTTAAGAACAAAAGTAAACTAAACATATACTACTATGCAAGAAAACACTCACTTTTAGGGACAACTTGGGAATTATGTTCCCCATGGTTTGTTGACTCGATTACCCTAGACAATATAACTACAATTGGAAATTCACATGCAGGATGGTAACTTAGGTTCTTACATCCCTCTTTTGAAGTTGAAGGTCGAATTTCACCATGGCACTTGCTCGACAACCATAGTGTGCCAACTAACCTACCTATTGTCCCGGTCAACCTCCCCTTGGTCAGGTTTGGTTGATTAGATGAAAACACATCAATCGAATCCTGTCATTTACTTCTCTTTTCCTATTCATCGCTACCTTGGTCAGGATCATGATAGTAGGAAGGGTTTGATGTTGGCCACCACCAAACAACAATCAAAATGAAGGAAAATATACAATACATGCAAAACCCCAATAATAAAAATGCAATTAATCCAAGTTATCTCAAGTCAACTACCCATGGTTCCCACAACCCTTAGTTATGGGTGCTTAGCTAATCATGGCTAAGGCAAAACTAACAAGAATGCAAATACAAAACATAGTTGAGAATTTTACTCAAACCAATGAAGATTGATAGCACCATAAGTTGCAAACCACAAGGTTGATAGATTGAGAATGAATACAATGTATTTGCAATCCCCAAAAGTGGGTTCTCCCAGCAAAAATGAAAATTTACCATAAAACCCTAAAATATCCTAAACCTAAAATATCCTAGAGAGAATATCCATGTATCAAGTTTCGAATCACTTTCTCAAATAAACCCTTACATAAAGTATATATAGTATTTACAAACTTAACCCTAAAAATTACACAAAAACGACAGCTGGCAGCAAGTATGCTTCACAGGTACGACTCGTAGGGTGACCTATGAGTCATAATCTAGGTCTCATATCAGGCACTTGGCATTTTGGACTTGACTGTTATGAGCCACTAGTATGAGTCATTGCTTGAGCTATGACTCTTATGCTCTTTCATAGTCTAAGCCTTCAATTTTTTGTCCAATATTTTCGCTCTCTGTTTCTTGCTACGAGTCCACCTATATGAGTCGTCTTGAGACCTACGACTCATAGGATGGCCTCGTATGGCTGACCTCCACTTAGCATATTTCTGATTTTTGCTCTCCATTTCTGGTGACAAGATCACCTTATAACTTGTAGCTTGGGCTATGACTTATAGGTGAGCTCATATGTCCTGCACCTTAGCAAAATCTGTAATTTTTCTCCAAAATCATGTCAACCTACCTTTTCTACAATAATAACACAAAAGCACATAAAACCATAAAAGTCTCATTAAGAACTCACAAAATCTCTTGTTTTAGGCATCAAATGTGTTGTATTATGATAGCACATCAACAGTAGCCGTAAAAAGGGGTTGGAATGTCTCTCAACTTGATGTAAATAATGCCTTCCTGTATGGGGATTTGCAAAAAGAGGTTTACATGCAATTCCTACCGAGATTGAAGCCTGATAATCCTGATCAAGTTTGTTTACTAAGGAAGAATCTATATGGCCTAAAGCAAGCCGCAAGGCAATGGTATGCCAAGCTTGCTGAGGCACTGCAATTTAAACGTTATCCCAGTTCCTTAAATGACTATACATTATTTTATAAATGATCAGGTGATCTTGTTTGTATTGTAACAGTTTATGTGGATGACATTCTTTTGACCGGAAATAGTGCTTCTGAGATGTCATCCATCACTGCATTTCTCAATTCAGAATTTAATGTCAAGAAACTGGGAAACATTCATTATTTCCTATGAATGGAAATTCTCAGAGAAAAGCAAGGATTTTATATGACACACAGAAAAATTTACCATGGATCTGTTGCAGGAGTTTGATTCATTTGGACCTGCAATTTCTTCTCCTTTAGACCCTTCCTGCAATCCACATCAATATGATTCCCCATTGTTAGAAAATCCCACTTTGTACAGACACCTGGTGGGGAAACTAAATTACCTCACTCATACTCTACCAGATTTATCATTTGCAGTGCTGATTTTAAGTCAATTAATGCAAAGTCCTACTCTTTATCATTATACTGCAGCACTTCGAGTTTTGAGGTACCTTCGAGCAGATCCAAGACAAGGTATCCTACTCTCAACTGATCCATCCTTTGATTTATTGGCATTTTATGACTCTGATTGGGGTTCCTGCAAGGTTACAAGAAGATCCGTAAGTGGATTTTATATTACTCTAGGAAGTGCACCTATTTCATGGAAATCAAAGAAGAAAATCTTGGTATTATTGCCTTCTCCAGAAGTAGAGTACAGATCAATGCACAGAGTAACTGTAGAAATTACATGATTGGTGTGACTTCTGAATGATCTTTCTGCACCACCAATTCTGCTGATTCTTGTTCCTTCTGATAGTCAAGATGTTCTTCATATTGCAAAGAATCTGATCTTTTATGAATGAACAAAGCATGTGGAGTTAGATTGTCACTTCGTTCGTCAACATTATCTTTCAGGCCTCATCACTCTTTCTTGTGTCCCATCCAAGCATCAACTTGCTGATCTATTAACGAAGCCTTTATCAAGAGCTTCTCATCGTGATTTATTAACCAAGTTGAGGATTTTGTCTATACCCACCGACTTGAGGGGGGATGTTGAAAGATCTATGTTCTCATCTGGTGGAACAGGAAAGGAGAAAGGAAAGGAAAAAACAGAGAAGAGCTAGAACCTAAGGCAGCATTGGATGCCAACATTAGATGCTAGCATTGGATGCTATAAAATAGAGGAATAGAAATAATTATATATGTTATAGAATAGAGGAATAGAAATAAGACATGTGTAAATGTTATTTTCTTTCTGTCTTCTTTTTCTTCTTTATGCACAAAACACTTGTATATATTCACATGAAGGAAAGAAATTAGTGAGTGTAGAAAATTCCTGCAAAATCATTCTTCACATCCTTCTTTTAGAGGATTCAATGATAAGTTGAGATGAACAGGCAATTTGAGCGGATTCAATCGATGCTTACAAAGAAAAATCAATGCTTAGTTAGATGTTAGAGGATTCAATCCATGCTTACGAAGAAAGTTTGATCGATTAGAGGCTTAATTTTCTGATCGGAGAAAGTCTAATCAATTAGAGACTTTGCTGCACGCCAAAAAACCTAGATGAATAGGGTTTTTCTTTTTAATTTTTTATGAGTGTATCTTTTCTTTTTAAATTTTTATGAGTGTATTTTGGTCTCTTTGAAAAGGAGGGAAAGGTAAGTAAGTTGGAGGGAATATAATAATTTAGTGAAAATTCTAAGGCCGCACATATAATGTCACGCCCCTAGCCTACATCCGGGACATGGCTAGCATTCAAAAACCATTTCTGGTCCCAATCGAACCACTTGGCCTAGCTACTTACTCAGCGTAAGACTTAATAATGATGGAAAAATCCATAAAGCAACAAAGATAAGTTAAAATAGTGTGCATAACTAAATAAAAAAGCTTTTTAAGCAATGTCTAAATAACTGGAAAACTAAACTACTAAGCACCTGATCTATGGAACCTCTACTAATACTGTCTGAATGGACTACTTAGACAGGTACCAAGTAGCCAGAACCAAAAATAAAGCAGAAAAGAAATCTCATGAATCAAAGGAGCCTTGACTAAGAAGAGGCCTCACCAATAAGCTGATAGCTAGCAGGTTCTCAACGAAGCGGCTACTGAGGAACTCTGTCACCTGCGTCTGCATCATAAAACGATGCAGGTCCTAAGGAAGTCAGTATGTGGAATGTACGTCATGTAATATGGAAAAAATATTTAAACAATATATCATAATGCTTCTCAAAAGGCATACACATAATGTATAATTACATAACAATAATCATAAAGGCTGGTATGCTGAAAATAACATGCTCAAAACTGTTATGAAAAACTTAGTTTCTCAGCTTGGGGAGTCTCTCTAACCAACAACCACCACTATGAGTTTCGTGGTGATAAAGTGTCTTGCCCATGCTGCCAGAGTCATCCTGTACTTTGCCGGGGTAGAAGACGACTAACTAGGGGAGTGGATCCATCCCAAAACTGGGCCATCTCAGTGGCTAATGAGGAAGTTACTGTAGTACAATCCTATCCTATGTTGGTTACATAGTTTATGAGTTCGAGTAATTTATTCTACTCTCACCCATATCGGTACTCAATACTACTCCCAAAATACTTTATATAGCTCATTCTTAGTGACGATAAATTCTTGAAATCTGGCTTTCTTGGGGACTTAACCCAGCTTAGTACATAACTTTCTCATACAACTTCTTTAACTTAATTGAAAACTAGAATCAACTCAGTGACTTGAAACATGCTAAAATCTTGGGTAATATGTGAATATGTATCTTTAAAATGTACTTCTTGAACTTAGTTTTAAAGGTACTCAATTACTCTTTTCTTTTCTTGAATAGCATCAAGATTTCCAAGAAAATTAACATAACGAATCTTGATCATAATTGAATATAGACTTAAAAACAATTCTTGACTTGGATGTTGTAGAGACCATCAATCATAATATTCATCAAGAATCTATGAAATTTTCATGAAATTTGACATACTTTACAAAGTTACAGGAATTCTTAGTATCAATCAATGCTTGCAAGTTCAAGGATGAAACCTAGCTTCAATTCCTAAAGATATTGGCAAAATAATACTTCTTAGGTGGACTTACATACCTTGGAATGGCTTCTTGGAAGATTGGAAGAATAATCTTGAATGTCCTAGTGTTCTTGAGTTCTACGCTTGAAGTTCTGGAAAGGGTTTCTTGATTTTAACGTATGAATGTGAAGAAGAAATACATTTTTGAACTTTGATTGACTTAAAAACTGACTTAGTTTAGGATATGGGATGTGGGAAAAGTCAAAATTACCCCTCCCCTTTAAAACGAAAATTTACATCACTCCTGCACTAGTGCGCGATGCGCACTATTGCTTTTTAGCACTTTTTCGCGAATTTTTCACTTTTCGTAAATTTTTGGAAAATTCTTAAGTGTGATTCCGCGTTCACTCCGCATCGCGGAAACCCCACTGTTTTAAGCTCACTTGAGCAAAAATAATTCGCCTTTTTTTTTTTGAGTTTTTGCCCAGTTGAGACTATTTTTCGACTCAATTTTTTGCACTACTCGCAAATCCGGTCTCCAATTTAATAGAGCAAGGGAAGGCATGTTACACGCAAGGTCAATTCTAGGGTATTTTCGTCATTTCACGATGGTGTAACATATAAAGTGTTATTTTTTGGAATTATAAAAATAACACACTTTAAAAGTATAGTCATATGTGTTAAATCATGTTGCTGATTATATGAAGATACGACAACGCTTATGAAGTGTAGCCTATACCATTAATAAGAACGCTTTACAAGTGTTGCCTATATTATTGTGGCCAAAAGCTAAAAACTAAGGCTATATTTTAAAAGTGTACCCATAAACGTTTAAGGCAACACTTTATAAGTGTTGTTTAGATTTAGTGTAGCCTTAGGACTAAAATGTTGTAGTGTGATATTCACTAAACAAATTTTTATTTACCATATAAAAAGTTTGGAGCAACAAAGATTTTACTGCATATTCTATCTACGTTTTTTTTAATCATATTTATCAGTGCTAAAAGACCACGTCATCAAAAAGAGAATAATCATGCCTGTTCTCCTTAAAGATATTAATATACTTCATGAAATTGATGTATAATCTTTAAATATCTCTTATTAGTAATTTTTGGGAGTAATGCAGGAAGCGTAGACGTCACTTGATTTTTTTCTAAAATTCAGTAAAGAATGGTTAGTATTTTATAGGCAAATGACATTGAGAAATGCAAAAATAAATTTGTAGGCAAATAAAGAAACCTTTGTTTGGTGATTAAACTGATACTCTATTAAGTTATTTCTTCATGGAGATGTGATAGTTGATTTTATTAATAAGCATGTGATTACAAATTTGTTGTCGATTTTATTAATAAGGATGTGATTACAAATTTGTTGTCCTTGATTCTTCTCTCATAAAATTTCTCCATGATTCGAGGGTTGTTAGTGGCGTAGTTCTCGAATATAGGACGATTTTGACTATTTTGATTTCCCTATTGATATTTTGAGATACCTTTTCAAGGGAATATAATACCCTTTATATAGGCATGAATTAGGGTTTAGGGTTGAATATTCTCCAAGAAACCTTGACTAAAATTAGACTCATCTTGTAGAGTCATACAAAATTTTGATGTCTACAAATGCTCCCTGTTTCAAGGCTTGTCAGAGTGTAGACTTGATGAAACTCAAAGAGAGGACTTGAAGTAAGTCCTTCGCCCCTTATCTTCTCATCTATCTTCTTTGTCTTCTGATCGGATCGCCTGCCTACTCATTTTTGCACCGTTGCGGCTTCAGATTTGCAGATCTTGATTTATGAGAGAAGAGACGAAGGGCAAATTTTGTCTCGCTGGAAGTTCCAATTTGTTTACAATATATTTTTAAAGCAGTAGAAAATAAATTGCAATGATAAATAAAATATGAAGAAATAAATTTTATTTATAAGCATGTGATTATAAATCTGTTACTCCCTTGATTTTTTTCTCATAAGATAGATTTCTCCATGATTCGAGGGCCGTTAGTGGCTATTTCTCGAACATAGGACGATTTTGACTATTTTGATCTCCCTATTGATATTTTGGGATGTCTTTTCAAGGGAATATAGTATCCTTTATATAGGCATGAATTAGGTTTTAGGATTGAGTATCCTCCAAGAAACCTTGACTGAAATTGGACTCATCTTATAGAGTCTTATAAGAGTTTGACGTCTACAAATATCCCTTGCTTCAAGGTTTGTTAGAGTGTAGACTTGATGAAACTCAAAGATAGGACTTGAAGTACTCATTTCTTTCACCATTGCTGGCTTCATATTTGTAGATTTTAATTTATGAGAGAAGGGATGTAGGGCATATTTTGTCCCGTTGGGCGTGTCAGGTTGTTTACAACATATTTTTAAAGTAATAGAAAATAAATTGCAATGATAAATAAATATAAAGAAATAGATTTAACTAATAATCATGTGATTACAAATTTATTACTCCCTTGATTCTTCTCTCATAAGATAGATTTCTCCATGATTTGAGAGCTATTAGTAGTATATTTCTCGAACATAGGATGATTTTGACTATTTTGATCTCCCTATTAATATTTTGAGATGTCTTTGCAAGGGAATATAGTATCTTTATATAGGCATGAATTAGGGTTTAGGGTTGACTATCATCCAAGAAACCTTGACTGAAATTGGACTAATCTTGTAGAGTCCTACAAAATTTCGAAGTCTACAGAAGCAAAGAGAGCTTTTATGTATGGAGTAAGGATAGGTAATCTTCCAAAGAAAAATAGCAAATAGTATCTCTGTCTTCTTGTAGATTGAAAGACTTTTTAGCAGAAAAATAAAATTTTGATGCAAGTAGAGCAGAATTATATTTGCACAATGACACTCTAATTAAAGATTGTAGTTTTTATTAACTAATGAAATGATTATAGATAGATCAATCAGTACCACTTTAATTTTTTTTAAAAAATAATAAAAGCTAATGATCTAAAATTCAAAATTTATCTTTGCATCTTCATCATAGATTTTCTAAGACCAAGAAGATTATCCATATGACTTCCATGAGTTTTGATTAGAGATATCAAAAAAAAGAAAATATTACTAAAGAGTACCAATTTATTTGGGTGGTGGTTTGCTATGTTTCATGATATATGGTACAGTATGTTATGGTATGATATGGTAACATACAATACAGTATCATACAATATTTGGATAGATGGTATGGGTTGCTATTGTTTAATAATAATTTGTTATTTGATTTGACTGTATGGTACTATGTCGTAATAATTTACAAAAATGTTCTTAATTATAATAAATATAAATTTATCAATATTTTTAATAATTTTTTAAAAATAAATACACAGAATCGAGTAGGGAAACATACAAGATAATATATCTTCAATATATACAAACAACATAAGAAAATAAAAAAGTAAAAACTTTTATAAAATAAACCTCAAAATAGACTAAAATCACTAACGGATCTAGGATTTCAAAGTTGTGGGTGCTCTCTTAGTTCAACAACTGTGAAATCAAAATTTTTATTAAGGGGTTCAAAACATAAAAGGTAAATACACAAAAAACAAAGGGTGTTCACTATCTATTATATATATACGAAATATAATTTTATGTATAAATAGTATATTTTTCATTGAAGAGAGTTCAAATGAACTCTTGTGTCTATGTGGCTTTGCCCTCACTTAGCTACTAATTATAAACATAAGTGCACAAATTTAATACTTGTCATAAAATGACGGTCATATTTGAAGTAAAAATAATCAATATGAACAACTATTCACCATGTTCCTTTTCACTTGTCATAGTTTCCTTTTTCTAGAGGCAAATGATATCTATCTTCAGTAATATTTTAAGATATAATGTTTTTATCACATTGATATAGAAAAATTATAAATTATTGTACTTTTAGTATAGGTTTTGAACATCAAAATTTTAATTTTAAAATGTGAATAATTCTAATCTAATTTAGTTTTGAAAATTATAAATTAATTTTTACAAAGTGAAACATGACAATTACGAGAAATGAAGAGAATAATATGTATTATTTTAATAAAGAAGAAAGGAAAAGTATTTATTTGTGTATCCTTGTTTTTAGAAAAAATAGTAAATGAGCAATTATAAATTAGGAAAAAATAAATAGCAAAGAAAAGTGTGGAGAGTGAAATTTAAACTTAGGCCCACCAACATAAAAAAAAGCTTTAAGCACCCATCTTGAACCACTAGATCATTTATTTAGTGGGTGCTCTATGTTAAAATTTATACAATTTTTTCTTACTTTCTACGTAAATATATAATATTTGATATTATATTAGTGGGTGCTCGAGCACCCAATGGACTCTGTGTGGGTTCTCCCCCTGACTAAAACGTGAAAGAAAAGACGGGAGGGGAAAAGAAGTTTCAACGGTTGAAAGAAAAGACGGCAGACGGAAAAAAGTTTCAAAAGTTGATGCGGAGAGAAATAAGTAATACAAAAACAATCATATATTAAAGTAAAGTTTAATAAAGAATAAAGGATAAACTAGAATTATTTAAATTTAACTAAAGGTATAAAATATACTATATTAAAAATTTGAAGGCGCTAAATAATGTTAATTGAACTTTTTGCCATTTATTAAGAGATTCCT
>JAOTQR010053325.1:0-14438 GCA_025774065.1 Solanum ossicruentum
AACAAGCATTTAATTAGCGACATCAAGGCGTTTCTTTAACCTTTTCACTTATAACCATATTTTCGAACAACCATTCTCATGTACATGTAATATACAGCTTGTTGAAGATTCTTTACAGTCTTACAACAGCCCACAATGCACAACACATAACAATTCCACCCAATCTACAAATGGACAACATAACGTTACCTTCTTTCGCTACATTTCGATGTCGACAATCCCAAACCTATTTCAACTTTACCCAAACTATTCCAGCAACATTTACACATCAAAAGAGCGTTGAACCAGTCCCAAAAAAGTAGAGAATCATTCATTAAGGATGTAAGGCAATAGCTTTCTATACAACAATATACAAGTTCCGATCAATATAACACTTAAGATAACACAATAAAACACGGTTGTTAAATAAAACCAAAATCAGGGAAGCAACCATAGGGTGATGCTTATAACTCAATCCATATTAATAACACCAAGTTCTCTTCATAATACAGCCCTCAAACCATAGAAATATCACTAAAATAAAAGACAAGTATGCAACAACTTTCTACACACATGCTGTCCAACAATTTCAGCAAGCGTAACTAGCACCTATTTCTTGTTTTTCATGATTAAACTATACTTTGTCTTAAAGGTTTAGAGTCTCCTTGAGAACCATATAAAAGTCATTTTGCTGCTCACAAAGTTGAGAAAAGTTGAGAGGAAATTTAGATAACAAAACTGTTTTTTTGATGAACTCATGTGAACCTTAACTTGTGGAGCTACTTTGGATCCCTTTATAAAGGGGTATTTGGCCGAAATTCTCTTGAAGTTTTGGCCATATTATACCGCACAATATCAAGTTTCTTATCCACCATCTTGGCCCTCAAACTTGATGGACTTGGGCTGTCTATTTTCAGCTTTCTTCTTCACTTAGTTTGGGCTCAATTTGTTAAGTGTATTGTGATGTCTTTGGGCCCTTTTTGTTATACTTATTGGGCTGAAAATATAGCCCATTTATGATGATAAAACATGGGCCAAAGTGACACCCTTAACACGGACTTTATTCATAATTGAACTTGGACAAATTCGACGCCGAGCCTCGTCTACGTTTGGCTAACAAATTTAAGCTAAGAAAGTAGGTGGCTCACCTGCTTGCTTACTAGGTCCTACAAGAACCTCAATTCTCTCACTTTATTTAAGGTCGTAATCTTCTCAATTCGACATAAAATATGTATACACTCGACCCTCTTAAGCATTAGACACACATATAGCCCATTAACACTAGATTCAAGCACTTTTAAAAATTTGCGCTAATTTGACCAAACCATGTCATGCTTCATTTGAATTGTACTACTATTGTAAGGTATCGGGTGTTAGACAAATCCATGTCACTAATCAAGATAGCGGAACGACACTCCTCATTCACCAAATCAGATACACCCATTACAAATGTGTTCATTCTAGACCTCGGATCGGCAACCAAGTGTAGAGCATATTTAGATAATTGGTTGATATTGATGGCATACTCCCTCACACTCACTGACCCTTGCTTCAAATTCATGAAATCCATCATTTTGGCCTCCCTAAGCTCAAGAGGAAAGAACCGGGTGAGAAAGGCTGCCTTAAACCCCTTCCATAAAATCATATTGTTGTTTCCCTTCTCTGCCTTCCATTGAGTGTACCATATTTGAGCCACCCTCTTGATTTGGTAAGCCACCAACACTGCCTTCTTTTCTATCCTAACACCCATGATATCCCACACCTTGTATACCTTATCAATAAATTCTTGAGGGTCTTCATCCACTTTAGATCCATTGAACTCCAGTGGGTTCATCCTCATGAAATCCCTTACCTTAGATGTTGGAGTAGGAGCATGAGGCGTTTAGGCCCCTTGATTGACTTGGTTAGTCACAACTTGAGCTAGCAAAGCTAGAGCATGCCAGAGCTCTCCATGAGCCGGTTGTTCTTCGGGAGTGCGGCCTTTTCTTCCTCTTCTATTAGGTGTGACCTAAAAATAGCAAAGAACATTTGTTAGAGGGGAAACCTAACCTAACTTCTATAGCATGATATAGATCAAGAAGAAGGGAAACATTTCCTAAGACATCTCACAGCCTCTTACTCATAATCGTAGTGCACAACACAACCGTGAATAAGACTCTGATCGACGCGGTGTGTTGGATGCCGAGGACCATTAACAACCTAGTGCTTTGATACCAATTTTTTTCATGATCCAAGCCTAGGGCTTAGACGTGAAACAACAAATGGGGAACCCGAAAGGACCCCAAACAAGCCTCTTAATTATCATTACACATCCTTGGTTGCAGAAGCAATTAAACAACTATAAGAGAATAGAAATAAGGATAAGGGGATAAGGGAAATATTTAATATCATAAAACATCAAAAGAGTCAAAAAGAGTCAAGCTCAAGCATAATTATATTACCTGTCCAACAAAACCTCTAAACTTAGAATTAAGCAGGGGCCCAGACAACTTTCCGGGCTCACCCTCATAGTCAAAAGCATATAAATAGATAGTGAAAGTCTTTACATGATATAAGAAGAAGAGATATCATCCCTGGAGTTGACGACTCAACAAACTTGCTTTGAGAAGATATTACTTGCCACAGGGAGGATAAGGATGATCGTGAGGGACTCTGGTTCCTACATGGTAACATTATGTAGACATAGAATATGTATTAGTACATTTGAATATACTAAGTATGTAGGATGCAATGCAAAAATAGATAGGCAACATAATCAAAATGCATAATCGTAAGCAAGAGATAGTATATTAGCAACATGGCATGCATGATCAATGCTTGAAGTAAAATATACTTATATGGAAACATAGTACGTGTGAAGAAAGAGACCATCATCATAGACCAAGTCACTTAATAATTAAAATCCAAGGTAAACCATCCCTTGGAGGTGTTTGAGGTACTAACTCCTCAACTTGGTTAATGGGTTTACCACCTCCCATCAAGGTGTTTGAGGTACCAACCCCTCAACTTGGTTAATGGGTTTACCACCTCCTATCAAGGTGTTTAAAGTATCAACCCCTCAACTTTGTTATGGTCAACTTGCAACACTAAAGATACCTTTCATGAAATCAACACATATATACATTCCTTAATCATCATAAAGTCATTTAAGTCATAGGTCATACAATAGATCATCAATAGCTTATGAATCTAAAATCGGACATTTTATCAAACACTTGGTGGGTGTGTAATCTAGTCTAAAACTATGCAAATTCAAGAGTAAAATCATGCAAGACAACTTGAAGTAAATGAACCCACCAACACTTGGTAATAGCCTCACGCAAAATACATCAAAACCCTTCATCAAATCTCAAGATAGATCATAGATTCATAGCTCACATAATATGCTTAAATAGTCACACTTTAATAAAATCCCAACTTAGGTTATAGTCAAATTCTTATTAAGTAAGATTCATAAGTAAATCAACTTAGAAACATGCAATTTAAGTAAAAAGGAAGCTTGGGCACCATGGGTGAAAGGACCCAATGGATGAAATCCACATACCTCAACTTTGGAGAATTCTTTGATGAAGATTAAGATGAGAACTTGAAGCTTGAGTGAATTCCTTAAGATCCGGAATGAGATTTGGCACTTGAATTTTGAGTGAAATATTTGTCTAAGTATTTGAGAGAGTATTGAGGAATGTCTTGTATGATATAAAGGTGAAATATGGCTAAGTATAGGTATTTTTACACATGGGAAGACTTAGGCCCAGGACCCCAAAGCATTGGACCGAAGTGAGAAAACTAGCAACAAAATACATAGGTTCGCGATGGATCTGCGTCGCGATACCATCGCACACCGCCACTGTTTTGTGCAAACTTGGTTAAATGAAATTTTTCTACAGTTGCTCTAAAATCAGGTTAGACCCATTTGTCACTCAATTTTACCCCCTCAATAAGAATATGAAGTCGGATTTTTGGTATCACGCACAAATTTTGAGATATATGAAAATTACGATAATGGGTGCTTTCGAGGCACATTTTTAGGCACTTTTTGGGATCGTTTCAAGTTGGTTGTATATTCTTACAATTTTTTTTTATATTTTTTGCAACGTGGCCATCCATGTATATTTAGAGCGTCACGTTTATTTTTGCATTTTTGACTATTTAGAGAGTAAAGCCAAAAGTGAAAAGTTTTCTTTACTAATTCAGTTGTGGCATTTATAAACCTTGGTTTTATTCACAACTTGCTGTTTAGAAAACAAATTTATATTTAGTTTCTGCTTTAAATATGTTTTATAATTATACTTTATGATAACAATATATATTTAAAATGTCGCTTGAAGTTTCTTGTGACGCCCGATGAAATTATCAAAATAACCCTAGAAAAGAGACGTGCGCATAACACATCTTCCCAAGCTCCAAAGGAAAATTCGAGACCGGATTCACAATCATAACAGAAAATTGAGTGGGAAGAGGCCTCAGTCAGATTTTAGAGTGACTGAGTCAAAAGAAAATTTTTCGTAATTAAAACAGAACCAGTGTGAGTGCGTGCCCAGGGTGCAACGTGCCTAGGACACGGACTTACACTTGGTGATTTCTTTCATTTTCTAAAAAATTACGTGTTCTGAGAATTAAGAAAAATATATGTATCCGCGCCCCAGGCGTGATGCAGACATGGTGTTACGGGGTGAAATTTCTCCTTTTATTTCTAAGAAAGTGCAGTTTCGACCTTTCTCACACTTCTTAAGCTAAAGTACATTGGGTTTCACCCGATTAATCCATAAAATATACTATTTCATCTTATTAAAGTTAAAAATTTTCCAAGAAGTCAAGCGTATATTCAAAAGGCAAAATTAGCGCTTTGAAGAATTCTCCCCAATTCTTCTGAGAAGTTGCTTCCCAAGGAATGTAAGGCCCTCAAAAAGTTATCCTACATATGTTTAGTATCCTTAACTACAAATCTTTACCCAAGATTCATGCTTTTGAATTGAGATCAATTTTCTGCTATGGCTAGTTAAGTGTTTCGAATTATCTGTTTATGCATTTTTCTTAATAGAAATTATGACCCATACAAATTTTAGTACTACATTGAGTTACTCAGACAAGATTTACAACTACTATTGTATTTATGAGAGCTATGTATGTATTTTTCATGAAAAGCTATGATGTTCACAATTTGAGTTGAATTTAAGATTTTCTTGAAGCATATGTATATTGCAAGATATCTACATATCAGAAATCATGTTGAAATACCTTGCATGGATACAACTTTCAAACAAAGAAAAGAGCTAAGGTAAGAAGAGTTTGAGAAAAACTAAAGTTGGGCTAAGTCCTAAAAAAAAGAAAGTAATATTTTGAGCAAGAATACTCTTTTAAATATAAGCATTAAAAAAGCTATTTTGGGAGTAGTACTGAGCACCGATATGAGTGAGTATAATAATAACTTGAATTCATAAACTATGTAGCCAACGTATGATAGGATTGTACCCCAAAAGTACAACTCCTCATTGCCACTGAGATGGCCCAGTTTTGGGATTGATCCACTCTCTTAGTTTTCGTTCCTTACCCCAGCAAAGTATGTGACGACTCTAGCAGCGTGGGAAAGCATTGTATCACCACGAAACTCATAGTGGTTGTAGTCGGTTAGAGAAACTCCCCAAGTTAAAGCAAGCTAGTTTTTACATTCAGACTTTCAGCATGTGTTAGCATGTACTGCATCTATTACTTATGTTATCTTATTTTGAAGACATGTTTAACATTGCTTGAGTGTAGTTCCTTATCCTGAGTTTCTGCTTTGGATATCTTGCATACCGTACATTCCACATACTGATGTTCTTTGGACCTCCATCATTTTATGATGCAGACGTAGGTAACAGAATTCGTTAGCAGATGCTCCGTTGAGAACTAGCCATCTATCCAGTTGTTGATGAGGCCTCTTCTCGGTCAAGGGCTTGAAGTCATTACTTATGTTTCCTTTTAGCCTTTTCCTTTTAGTTGTGGCTACTATCGGCCTGTCCCGGTAGTTGTTTTGTGATCATTCTAGTTAGAGGTTCCATGTACTGCATGATAGATTTTTCAATTCTTGTTTCTAGATGTTAATGAGATATCTCTTTTGTTTAGAAAGTTTAGCCTATTATAGTTCTTTAGTACACCTTATCTGTGCCATTGTTCATTGATTAAGTCTTCCACTATGCAACATAGCCAGGCTAAGTGGTTCGCTTGGGACCAGAAATGGTTCTGGGTGCCAGCCACGCCTAGGGTGTAAACTTGAGGTGCGACAAACTTGGTATCAAACACAAATTTAGTGTCCTAGGGAGTAATGCATCATAGAGAGGCTATAGCGCATTAGGAAGTGCAACTATCAATTTATATTTCATCTTTTTCTTTAGGGTTTACCTCTGTTATGTCCCTTATAACTCATGCATTCATGTCTTGTTTTTCAGATCATGCCTCCACATAGATTCGTTGGACTAGCAAGGGACAAAGGGCGCCCAGCCAAGCGGAATGTAAACTAGCCTGGGCCGATTCCTGGGGGACCTAGAGGTCTAGTTGTTCCTATCAAGTAACCACCGCAGGCGGACATCTAGAATGTTGAGCTTCGCCAGGCCATCCAAACTTTGGAACAAGCGGTCACTACACACGGAGTTCGACAGGGAGATTGCAGAAATGATGGTTCAGATACCATAAGGGTTTGTGAGTTCTTGTGGATGAACCCACATGAGTTCACGGGGTTTAATGTGAAGGAGGATCCTGAGAACTTTATTGAGGAGCTCTAGAAAGTATTTCAGGTTATGAATACATGTGATGCTGAGCGGTTTGAGTTCGCTGCCTACCAGCTCAAAAGAGTAGCTAGACTCTAGTTTGATCAGTGGAAATAAGGCAGGGAAGAAGTGACGCCATCTTTGAGTTGGGCAGTGTTTGAGGAGGCCTTTTCTAGGATGGTATTTTCTAGAGAGTTGAGACAGGATAAAGTGAGGGAGTTTCTGAATCGAAAGTAGGAAGCTATGGACGTGTGAGAGTACAACCTTAATTGCACTCAATTGTCCTATTATGCTCCAACGATGATGGTGGACATGCACACTAGGATGGATTTTTTGTGTCAGGACTCTTTCGGATGACTAGGAGAGAGGGCTGAAATGCTATGCTGATTGGGAATATGGACATAACTTGCTCAATGACCTATATACAACAGGTAGAGGAAGAGAAAATATAGGATAGGGAGGAGTTCAGGAGAAAAAGGGCCAAGATATCATGCCAGGAGACAAGTAACAGGGGGGCTGGAAATGGTAATCCCTCATCCTTTCAGCCTAAGATATCTAGACCAACACCCTCATCCGCTAACGCACCTGTACAGAGGGTCAGGAATGAGCAGGGATCACAGAACCGCAGGTTTCAGGGCAACCAGTCAAAAGGTAGCATAACTCAAGGATCAACTTGTTATCCTGTTTGTGGTAAGTGCGACAGGTCTTATCTAGCAGAGTGCCTTATGGGCACAAATGGTTGTTTCAAATGTGGTCAGGTGGGGCACTTCTTAAATGATTGTCCCATGGGGAGGCAGAATACGAGAGATAACAGATCATAATCAGTTTCTTTAGCACCACAGGGAAAGCCAATTCAGATGGGTAATATAAGAGGAGTAGGCGGGGGCACGAATCGCTTATATGCAATGGCCAGCAGACAGGAGAAGGAAAACTCACGAAATGTGGTTACTGGTATGCTCAAAGTCTTTATTTATGATGTCTATGCATTATTAGACCCAGGTGCCACATTTTCATTTGTGACTCCCTATGTAGCCATGAAATTTGGGATCAGTCCAAAATGTCTTCTTGAGTCCTTTAGTGTTTCCATTCTTATTGGAGAATCTAGTCTAGCCCAAGGAATCTATAGTGGTTGTCTAGTATCAGTTTAGCATAGAGATATCCTGGCTGATTTGGTTGAATTAGACATGGTAGATTTTGACGTCATTCTAGGCATGGACTAGCTTCATGCTTTTTACACCTCCATAGACTGCAGAACTAGGGTGGTTAAGCTTCAGTCTTTAAGCAAATAAGTCTTAGAATGGAGAGGTAGCTCAGTTTTTCCTAAGGGTTAGTTTATCTCATATCTTAAAGCTAGAAAGTCAATTTCCAATGGGTGTATATACCATCTATTTAGAGTCAAAGATTCTAGTACTGGGGCACTATCTCTCAAGTTTGTTCCAGTCGTGATGAGTTCCTAGAAGTTTTTTCTTGAGGATCTTCCTAGAGTCCCTCATGATAGGGAAATAGACTTTGGGATAGATACCCTCCAAGATATTCAACCAATATCTATTCCTCTATATCATATGGCTCCTTCAAAGCTAAAGAAATTGAAAATACAACTAAAGGACCTCCTAGATAAAGGTTTCATTAGGACAAATGTCTCACCTTGGGGTGCTCTAGTCCTCTTCGTGCGTAAAAAGGATGGATCCCTTAGAATGTGCATAGACTACTGTTAGTTAAACAAGGTCACCATAAAGATGAAGTATCCTTTTCCTAGAATTGATGACCTATTTGACCAACTCTAGGGTGATACTTCTTTCTCCAAAATAAACCTCATAGTTAGGTACTATTAGCTTAAAGTTAGCGAAAGAGACATCCGTAAGACAGCTTTCAGAACCCGCTATAGTCATTAAGAGTTTTTGGTTATGTCATTTGGACAGAAAAATGCACCAGAGGCTTTCATGGATCTTATGAATAGGGTGTTAAGGCCACACCTAGATATGTTCGCCATTGTATTCATAGATGACATCCTAATCTACTCTTGTAATGAAAAAGAGCATGTTGACCATCTTAGAATTATCCTTTGGACCCTTAAGGACCAATAATTGTATGCCAAATTTTCCAAATGCGAGTTCTGGTTAGCATTTGTAGTGTTTTTAGGTCATATTGTTTCTTGTGAAGGCATTCAAGTTGATCCTCAAAAGATTAAGGCAGTAAAGAACTAGCCAAGGGCCACAACTGCAATAGAGATAAGGAATTTCTTGGGCTTGGTATGTTACTAAAGGCATTTTGTGGAGGGATTTTCTTTCATCTCAGCTCCCTTGACTAAGCGAAGTCAGAAAAAGGTTAAGTCAGAGTGGTCTAACGCTTGCAAGAAGAGCTTTAAAGAGTTGAACACTAGGCTGACCACAACTCTGGTCTTATCCCTACCCAAGGGAGCTGATCACTTTGTAGTATACTGTGATGCTTCAAGAGTTGGGTGGGATGTGTATTAATGCAAAGAGGCAAGGTGATAGCATATTCCTCTAGACAACTTAAGACCCATGAAAAGAACTACTCCACTCATGATCTTGAGCTTGCTGCTGTGGTGTTTGCCTTTAAAATTTGGAGACACTATCTCTATGGTTGGCATTTAGATATATTTATAGACCACAAAAACTTGTTATATATATTCAACCAGAAGGTACTGAACTTGAGGCAGAGGAGATAGAGTTGTTGAAAGACTATGACATGATCTTCCTTTATTACCCAGGTAAAGTTGATGTAGTTATTGATGCTCTTAACAGGTTGGCCATGGGGAGCACTGAACACATTGAGGATGAAAAGAAAGGATTGGCTAAGGAAGTGCACAGGCTAGCCTACTTAGGGGTGTAGATTGAAGATTCCGACGAGGGTGGTGCCATTATCAAAAAAGGGGCAGAGTCATCCTTGGTGGTGGAGGTGAAAGAAAAGCAAGACAGGGATCCTATCCTCCTTTAGCTGAAAGACACTGTTCAGAAACAAAAATTATTAGTGTTAGCAAAAGGGGAGATGGAGTCTTGAGATACCAAGGCAGATTGTGTGTGCCCAGTATTGATGGCCTTAGAGACAGGATCCTGGCTGAGGCTTATAACGCTTGATAATCTATTAACCTAGGTGCAACAAAAATGTGTAGGAATGTATGGGAGGTTTATTGGTGGGGTAGCATGAAGAAGGACATCGTAGAGTTCATGTCTAGATGCTCGAATTTCTAGCAAGTTAAGGTGGAGCATCAAGGACCTTACGGTGTGGCCTATAATATTGAAATTCTAAGGTGGAAGTGGGAGATGATTAACATGGACTTCATAACAGGCTTACCTCGAACTCATAGATAAAATAATTTGATATGGGTCATAGTAGACAGAATGACCTAGTCAGCTCACTTTCTATCTGTCATGATGACTGACACAGTTGAGTACTATGCCAGACTTTACAATAAGGAGATTGTTATGTTGTATGGGGTCCCTATATCCATTATTTTAGACAGAGGAGCCCAATTCACAACACAATTTTGGAAGTCCTTTCAGAAAGGGCTTGGTACAAAGGTGAATCATAATACAACCTTCCATCCCCAGATAGAGGGGCAAGCAGAATGGACCATACAAACACTTGAGGTTAGGTTGAGGACATGTTTGACAGACTTTAAAGATAATTGGGGTGATCACTTACCCTTGGTTGAGTTTTCCTATAGCAACAGTTTCAAGCTAGCATACAAATGGCACCATATGATGCCATTTATGGGAGAAGGTGTAGATCACCCATTGGGTAGTTTGGAGTTGGTAAGACAGGATTGATAAGACCTGCTTTAGTCCATTAGGCTATTTAGAAGGTGAAAGTTATCCAAGAAAGACTAAAGACAACCAAAGTCCACATAAGTTTTACACTGATGTTAGAAGGAGGGATTTGGAATGTGAGGTAGGTGATTGGGTGTACCTAAAGGTGTCACCGATGAAGGGAGTTATGAGATTTGGGAAAAAGAGGAAGCTCAGTCCATGATATATTGGGCCATACCAGATTGTTAGAGGGATTAGTAATATGGCATATGAATTGGAATTATCACAAGAGTTAGCTACTATTCACCCAGTATTCCACATTTCTATGCTTAAGAAGTGTTTGGGAGATCCCACACTGGTTATGCCTCTAGAGAGTATTGGAGTCAAAGACATCTTGACATATGAAGAGGATCTAGTGCAGATTCTAGACCGACAAGTTCACAAAATGAGGACCAAGAAGATTACTTCAGTGAAGGTATTGTGGAGAATCCAGTTCGTTGAGGAAGCCACATGGGAAGCAGAGAAAGATATGAAAGCCATATATCCACACTTGTTTGCGGGCCTCAATGAGGATCGTGAAGGTAAATTTGCACCTTTAATCTTAAAGATTTGCATTTAATTGAGTTCATATAACCTTATGTGATTTGAATAAATTCTTTACACCGTTGTCATTTAAGGATGAATGATCCCAAGGGGAGATATTGTGATGCTCGATGAAATTACAAAAATACTCCTAGAAAAGAAACTTGGGCATAATGCATCTTCCCAAGCTCCAATAGAAAATTCGAGATCGGATTTGCAATCAACATAGAAAATTGAGTGGGAAAGAGTTCTTGGTCAGATTTTAGAGTGACTGAGTCAAAAGAATATTTTTCATAATTAAAACCGAACCAGTGTAAGTGCGCGCTAGGGTGTGATGTGCTTGGGACACGGATTTACACATGGAGATTACTTTTGTTTTTTGAAAAAATAACTTCTAAGAATTTATCTAAATACACATGTTCGCTCCCCAGGCGCGACGCAGACATGGTGTTACGGGGTGAAATTTCTCCTTTTATTTCTAAGAAAGTGTAGTTTTGACCTTTCTCAACCTTTTTAAGCCTAAAGTACATCTGTTTTCACCCGATTAATCCCTAAAATATACTATTTCATCTCATTAACGTTAAAAACTTTCCAAGAACTCAAGCGTATATTCAAAAGGCAAAGTTAGGGCTTTCAAGAATTCTCCCAAATTCTTCGAAGAAGTTGATTCCCATGGTATGTAAGGTCCTCAAAAAGTTATCCTACATACGTTTAGTATCTTTAACTAAAAATCTTTACCCAAGATTCATGCTTTTGAGTTGAGGTCAATTTTCTTCCATGACTAGTTAAGTTCTTCAAATTATCTGCTTATGCATTTTTCTTGATAGAAATCATGACCCACACTAATTTTAGTACTAAATTGAGTTATTGAGATAAGATATAAAGCTATTATTGTATTTATGAGAGCTATGTATGTATTTTCATGAAAAGCTATAATGTTCAAAATTTGAGTTGAATTTAAAAATTTCTTGAAGCATATGTATATTGCAAGATATCTACATATTAAAGATCCGTTGAAGTACCTGGCAAGGATACAACTTTCAAATAAAGAAAAGAGCTAAGTTAAGAAGAGTTTGAAAAAAACTAAAGTTGCGCTAAGTGCCACAGAGAAGAAAGTAATACGTTGAGCAAGAATACTCTTTTAAGTATGAGCATTATTAAAGCTATTTTCGGAGTAATATTGAGCACTGATATGAGTGAGAGTAATAATAAGTTGAACTCATAAACTATATAGCCAGCATAGGATAGGATTCTACCCGAAAAGCACAACTCCTCATTGCCACTAAGATGGTCCAGTTTTGGGATGGATCCACTCCCTTAGTTTTTGTTCCTTACTCCGGCAAAGTATGAGACGACTCTAGCAGTGTGAGCAAGCGTTGTATCACCACGAAACTCATGGTGGTAGTTGTCGGTTAGAGAAACTCCCCAAGTTAAGGCAACGTAGTTTTTACATTCAGACTTTTAGCATATGTTCTATTTTCAACATGTACCGCATCTATTACTTATGTTATCTTATTTTGTGACATGTTTTAAATTGCTTGAGTATAGTACCTTATCCTGAGTTTCTGCTTTTGCCATCTTAATACTGTACATTCCACGTACTAACGTCCTTTGGACTTGCATCATTTTATGATGCAGACGTAGATGACAGAGTTCCTCAGCAGACACTCCATTAAGGACCAGCCATCTATCCAGCTGTTGGTAAGTCCTCTTCTCAGTCAAGGGTTTGAAGTCATTACTTATGTTTCTTTTTAGCATCTTCCTTTCAATTATGGTTACTGTGAGTCTGTCCCAGTAGTTGTTTTATGACTATTCTTGTTAGAGGTTCCATAGACTATATGATAGATTTTTCAATTCTTGTTTCCAGATGTTGATGGGATCTCTTTTGTTCAGAAAGTTTAGCCTATTGTAGTTCTTTAGTACACCTTATCTGTGCCATTGTTCATTGATTATGTCTTCCGCTGAGTAACATACCCAGGCCAAGTAGTTCAACTTGGACCAGAAATGGTTCTGGGTTCCATCCACGCCTAGGGTGTAAACCGGGGTGTCGCATTTCTAGGGTTCACAAACATCTCAAGAAGGTTCAAATCATCCTATGTTCAAGAAATGCAAAGACCTTCGAATAAAGAAAAATCTTAGAAGAGAAAAAGAAGAACAAAAAAAAGTATACTCGTAAGCTGGAGCGACTCAAGTACATTAATGACCTTAGACGAAAATCATATGAAGGCCTTAAACTTCAAAAAATAAATTAAATATTTTGTTACGAAGTTTGTTCCTCTATCTCTTTGAGATGCAGAATTGTTAAATATAAATAAAATTGATTTCATTCAAAAATTATTTTCAGTTGATGATGTAATCTTATTCCAGTTGTGCCAACCTTCTTCTAATAATTTATCTCTTTTTATATAAAATTAAATTTTTTTATTATAAATAATACATACTAAGTACTTTTTTCCTAAAAAAACCATAATCTATTATTGCTATAAAAAAATGAGGCCTCTCAAATTTGAAGGCCTGAAGCACTTGTCTTTTTTCTAACCTATCGAGCCACCCCAGCTCATAACAATCCATTAAAAAAATTTGTTTTAATTTATGATTGCAACACATTTTACCTACATTAAAGAAAATTTAACAGACAAATATAGTGTTAGAATTTATGTGAACCTTTCCTCTAGATGTATAATTTGAAACCCTCAATTTCTGATGATGGATAAAAGTGTTCCTTGTTGAATAGTACCAGGGTAGTTTTGGCCCTTTTCTGTATTTTTTATTGTATCAAAATTAAATTCAAATAACCTCCAATTTCATATTTCATGTTCAGATTCATTTGTTTAATATGACAAACCATGAATTTTGACCCTTCTTTTTGAGATATTTCATTTATCTCCTTATCATTTTAGCTTTTTTCTTGGTAATAAAGTTAATTTATCATGTTGAAGATTGCTTAGAGACCATGGCTAGCTGTAGGTTTTGATCGTTATAAATATCTGATCATAAGTGTAGCACACTAAGAATCTCAAAAATTGACATATGGAATATGGATTGTGATAATGGGCTACGTGAATTTAGTTTCAGGGTAGATTGTTAATCACAAATCGCCCCGTCGGATATAGTTGTTACCTTGGAAAATTATCAAAATACCCCTAGGTGAGAGAATGCTATCATAACTCATTTTCCTAAAGTTCTTCAACAAATTCGAGTTCAAAATAGCGATCAACAGGAAAAATTGTGTAGAAAAGTGGTATCAGTTGAATTTTAGGCTAACCGAATCAAAAAATAATTTTTTTGTCACGACCCAAACCCCGGGCCATGACTAGTGCCGACTAGGCACTTAGACCACTATTAAATTCCAACACTACAT